>JARHVA010000017.1:3802500-3927500 GCA_037957365.1 Torreya grandis | reverse complement strand
CTAAAACTAAAATTGTAAATAAAGAGAATTAAAGAAGAAAAGATGAGGGATATCTTACCTCGGCCGTAAGTTTTTTTCCAATATCAATTGAGAGCCTTCTCTAATGGCCTCTAAAGCCTCCATTTTTTACCTCTCCAACATAGCTTTCCTTCCTCACCTTATATTAATTTGAGAGGAGGAAGAAAGAAAATGAGTTTGAGGGATAGTTCTTGGGATATTAATAGTAGGAGTAACCTAGAGAATATGTTTACCCTCTTACGGATCAGAGACCAAAGTAATTCTCTACCTCAAAGGAGACAATGTTAAACCTATAGGTGAACCCACCTTTCCATCAAATTCATAATGAGGACCATGACTTGCCTTCCTTTGAATGCTAAAGGGTTTAGCAAAGTCTCTTTATTCAAATAATAAATTTGTAAATGTGAATGATAACTCAACTAACCCTTTGTTACAAAACCTAAAACCACTGTTTCTTCCTTATTACTTCATTTTTCCACTTGTATTCACTTTAAACATTTTGTGGTTTCTCCAAAATAAATATTTTCTTAGCTTGGAAACCTTCCACTCTCAAATATATGATTTTGCCTTATAAACTGTACTATGTTGAGAAGGACACATGGAAACCTTATGTATAATGTTTCAACATCAGAAGCATCTCAAGTGTAAACATTCATAATCAATGATTTGCATCCAAGATCCAATTGAAGAGATAATGCATATAACATGGACAATAGGTTTTCCCAAATAAATTTTCAAACACAAATAAATAAAGTGTTTATTTTATTATAACATCTAAATTTGCCCTAATAAAATCCCTAATAGATCTAACAATCAACCTTAAAATTTCTTCATTGTCCAACTTTGCTAGTGTCCTATATAACCCCACCCAAAAGGGGATTTTATTGATATTTTTTTTAAGAGAACAGAAGGGAGATAAGAAAACTGTAGACACATAAATATGGTCATAGGTACTTGAAAATGTTAATTATTAACACATCTTAAACCACATAAATTTCACACAAATACATGAATCTTATTCATCATTCCTCTAATCTATTTATCTATATGTAGTCTTAACCCTTTGTTTAACAATATTATTACACAAAAATTCTAATGTCAAATGTTCAAGAATTTTAAAGTCACCCTCAAACTATCTCCAAAATAAGATAGCTATTTTTGATCCTTATGGATAAGTCTATGCTAGGTGGATACAACCGCAATGCACTCCTGCCCACTTACAACGATAATGTTCCACACTAAATAACAACTAAATTTTGAAACTCAAAACATATTTTTGAGTCTTCCTACATGATTCACATGATCGACTAACAGAAATTATGAAAAGGTTATCCTATAAATACACATATAAGGTCATTTTTTATTACCACTTGGCACTCATTTCTCTCAAGCATTCACACTATTGCACATTGATAAAATCTTCCATATTATTTCCAAATTCAAGATAATTCATAAGGAGCAGCCATAAGCCAAGCAAAGATCCTTCTAAAGCAAGTCAAGAGCTATCATTGTAAAATATCAAAACCACTTTTTAGCTATATAAATATAGTCAAAAAATCAAAATTGTGCAATCACTCTATGTGGGAGAAATACATGGGATTGATTTCCCTCCTTGGAGTATTGGATATGTAGGCAACATTCAATCTTTGAGCAGGTGATTAAGGTCAACTCAACCCATTACACTCCCCTCTTTTTTATAGGTTTTTGAGCTATCAATTTGCCCTTAACATTTCAAAGATAAGAGAAACAACAAAATGATTTATATGTGGTATTATATAGAGTGTAATATTTTATATTATTCAACATATATAGGCATAATAGGTGCAATGATCAAAATTTATGCACAGTTAGTCGAGACAAGTCGTAAGTTAATGAAATCAAGTGCATTGTTCTATTTTCCACTTACAATGATCATTTCCAATAATATTCTATGTTTCTACATCTAATATGTGACTTTAAAAATTATATTTCTTTCCATATTTTCATATCATCTAGTTAGTTGAGACAAGTCTGCAATCAACAAACTCAAATACATTGCACCACCATCCACTTACAACATGTCCAAAAAATTGCATAGTTAAAATTCCTAAAATTTTGGTGTCAATGAAAATTTTGAGTCAATTCAAAAGTTTTTCAAATCATGATAACAACTAAGAGTTAAAGTCAAGTTGAGAATTTCAAGCGAGTTTAAAAAAGGTCTAGTTTAATAATTTAGGTAAAAATATAATAAAAAATATAGGGTGCATACCTGGGCCCTATGTGCCTATGAGACCAGGCTTTCCTAACCTCCTAAATTCATGAGACATGAGGATGTGTCCAAATGTGAAACATGAGCACCATGCCCACAATTTCAAGAAGTCTTAACATTGCAAACATGATAGACATGTGGTTGTATTTGGTGATGCCATTCAATGGGCACACATCTGTTACATCTACAGGGTAGTGCCATCCTTTTTGCAAGGTGTCATAATGTGTGGGTACATGTAGCATACCTACCACCTATTTAAATATGTTTCTCCCTCATTAATCTCATAATCACTTAGAATGCCCTATGAATTATCTCTTTGTTTCTTCGTTATACCAAATTTCCTTTCCCCCACCATTTACTTAGCTAAAGTCAATTCTTTCCCAAATATAATTAAAACCTTAATTTTTATGAGTACTTCATAGCTTTACAAGTTTCATCAAGTTAAAATCCCATTTAAAGTGCCTTTTACTCATAGGGAAGATTGTGGTTCCATGGGAACACTAAAGTTTTGGTCCGCTCTCACATACTCTATAAGAAGAATTAATAATGAGGGACAATAGTTTTATGCACACAATCATTTGCCCTACACAACCCCATAATAATTTTCTCCCACTAGACACCTATGATAATCTCAAAGTACTAGTCTAAGTCACATTACGAATCACCAAAATAATCAAGACTAAGTACAAATACCTAAGGTACGAGCCTTAATCTTAAGGTTCATTTTAATATCCCATATTGGAAACCCCCTTAGATTTTTTGAGGAAAATTTGATTCTTAGCCTTGATGAATCTAAGGATTTTTAAAAAATTCACCTTTTTAAGTTTTTCATACAATCGCCTATCAACATGTTCAGTTTAAGACTTGTGTTGTTAGGTAATAACATGCTATCACCTGGCACTATATTGCCACCCTATAGCATGCTACCTCTCACAACCTAGCACTATGTAAATGCTTAGCACCATGCTTCTGCCTAGCTCCATGATGCAGCCATATGATGGGTGATAACAATACATGATCGATTATTGTTGATTGCATGAACCAGATGTCTCTATTACCCCAATAACTTATAAATACCACACATGGACCTAATTTTCACACTTTAAGAATGTTTTTGGGAAACCTAAAGATTCAACTTGGTAATGAGGTAAAGAAAGAGACTTTGATGGTAACCCCTGTGAATATATATATATATATATATATAAGGTGAATTACATGGTTACCCCCATAATTATTGTAAATGATTAGCGAGCCAACCCTTAAACAAACTACATCTTAAAATTTTAGGTGAATGGGTCCTATGTACTACTCCAAAATATTTCCAAATACAATTTCTCAAAAACTAAATATTAATGAATTGATAACTCCTGAACCAAAATAGGTTGAACCTTATCCCCGCTTAGTGCGAGTGCACAAGTATTTTATTAATAATTCAAAAAATCAAGTACATAAGGGTGCCTTTACTCCATTAACCCTTTTACAATGCAAACATGGATTTATATAGTTTTTACCAATGACTGGTAAAAACAACTAATCCTATAGCCAAATAAATACGAAAAAACAACCCATAAGGTAATTCTAATTAATAAATATAAAACATTAAAACTACCTAATAATTAAACTACGTAAGTTTATTTTATGGGGGTGTCTTTACTAAAAGATGCATGCCCCATTTACAATAATGATTTATTACCTACCAAAAATCTAACCTAACGTTAAGACTTTGGAACAAGTCCTAACAAACCCCCCTATGATCCAAAGTCAGGTCTTTGGACACATACCAATCATTTTTTTGAATTTTTCAAATTTGATTCTGTCAAGGGGTTTTGTGAATATATCAGCTGTCTAATTGGCAGTTGGGCAATATATTGGATCAAGAGCTTTCTTTGCCACTAGCATTCACAGATAATGGTATTTGACAGCCATATGTTTTGTTTTGGCATGAAACACTGGATTCTTGGACATCTTGATTGCACTCTGATTATCAATGTATAACTGTGTAAGAGAAAACTAAGAAACCTGAAGATCTTCAAGAATACGATGAAGGTAAACAATTTATTTGGAAGCATCCCATGCTGCAATATACTCTAATTCTACTGATGAATTTGCCACTGTATCCTACTTCTTATAACACCAAGTAATGGCAGTTGAACCCATATGCATAGTGTGTCCTATGGTTGACGCTCTGTCATCCACACATCTGCCAAAATCCACATCACAATATCCAGCAAGTTTGAATTTCTTGTTGCAGCAGTATTCAAGGCCATATGTTTTCATTCCCTAAAGGTAATGAAGTACTCATTTTGTTTCATGCCAATGAATTTCTCTAGGCTCATGCATAAACCTAGATAAAATTCCAACTGAAAATGAAATATCAGGCCTGGTAGTCATCAAGTATATCAAACCTCCCACCAATTGTCTAATGTGGTGCCATCAAAAAAGGCACTGCTATCATCCTTAGACAATTTCAAGTTACTTTCCATGGGAGTGAGGGAAGGTTTGCAATCACTCATGCCAAACCTCTCTAATAACTCAAGAATATACTTAGTTTGTGAAATGAAAATACTATACTCTTTCTTAGTTACCTCTATGCCTAGATAGTAGTGAAGAAGTCCAAGATCTGTCATCTCAAACCCATCTTTTAATTCCTTCTTCATAGACTTGTTATGATTTTCATCATTACCCGTGAGAAACAAGTCATCGACATAGAGAACAAGTATACCATTTTCTTACCCTGCACTCAAAAATAGAGAGTATCATCAGATTTACTATGATGAAAACCAATGGATTTCAAGTATGAATCCATTTTCTCATACCAAGCCCTGGGTGCCTATTTGAGCCCATATAAAGCTTTTATCAATTTACATACTTTGTGTTCAACACCCACCTGTTCAAAACCCTGAGGTTGTTTCATATAGACTTCTTCCTATAAATCACCATTTAAAGAGGCACTTTTAACATCCAATTGATGTACTTTCCAACCATTTTGTGCTGCTAAGGCAAGTACCATATGAATAGTGTGCCATTTAGCAGTTGGTGCAAATGTTTCCTCATATTTAATACCTTCTTGTTGTGCATATCCTTTTGCAACAAGTCATGCCTTATGTTTATCAATGGAGCCATCTAATTTATACTTAGTCCTATAAACCCATTTACATCCAATGGGTTTAACATGTGGAGGAGGATCAACTAAAATCCATTTATTATTGTTAAGTATGGAATCATACTCACATTTCATTGCCTGTTGCCAAACATGTTCAATAGATGCCTCCTCAAAAGTGGATGGCTCAGTGGAAGAAGTAGTAACAACCATAACATAGTTTACCTATTTTTGAGAATTCCTGGGCCCTGTTAAACCAACTTCATATGTTATCAAGTCAAAAAAAGTACTTTGAGCCCATTTTGGATACTTAGACAAATTATTCAAATCAGGGACTCTAGAATTCTCATTATGGGTATCATTCGAAAGGGGACTTAGGGAATTTTCAATAATTTCTAAGTCATCAACCTGTGAACTTGTAGATGAAGGAGAGGAAAGTGAAGGAATGTGAGTCTCATACCATAACTTTGAAGAGTTATCCCCATTATTAAAACCCTTATCTCTTTTTGTATTTTTCCTCTCTAATCTATCAAGTTGAGAATCAATCTCTGTAGTGTTCATAGTCCCAAACTCATCAAATATTACATCTCGACTCACTATGAATTTTCTTTAATCCTATGCAAGTAAATGAAACCCCTTTTTATCTCCAAAATAACCAAGAAAGATGCATTTTTGACTTCATGGTTCCAACTTAGTTCTGTGTTTAATAGGAACCAAAGCAAAACAAAGACATCCAAACACTTTCAAGTGTTTAACTTTGGGTTTAAACCCATACCATGCATCATATGGAGTTTTTCCCAAAAGTGCAATTGTGGGGGACCTATTTCTTAAATACACTGCAATACCTATGGCTTTGACCCAAAACTTATCATCAAGCTATTTATAGTGCAACATGGCACATGCACTACCCTCTAAAGTTCTATTCATTCATTCAGATACTCCATTTTGTTGTGGAGTATAAGCATTACTATATTGTCGATGAATACCATGTTCTCGACAATAATCTAAAAATTCATTAGAGGTATACTCACTTCCATTATCTGAATGAAGAGTGGCCAAATGTGAACCTATTTCTTTTTCGACTAAGTGTAACCAATCAACAAACTTAGCAAAAACTTCAGATTTGTTTTTCATAAAGAATACCCAAGTCATCCTAGAAAAGTCATCAATAAACAAGACAAAGCATCTACACCCACCAATGGATGACTTTTTCATGTCACATACATCACTATGAACTAACTATAAACATCTGTTAGCTCTCTAAGATTACTGTTTAGGAAATTTTTCCTAATTTTTTTTGCCCAAAACACATGACTCACAAAGAATACTATCTTTGCAAAAAGTGGGCAACCCATTCACCATACCATATATCTACAAATACACTAAAGAGTGGATATTCAAATGTCCATAACGGAGATGCCATAACCGCTATGTAGACATAGTACCTGTACCTGTGTCAACAACTGCTGCAAGTTCTATATTGGGAGGAAGCACTTTACAATGCAATCTAACCAAGTTTCCATCTTCATATCCTGTATACATTGTTTTATAATCATCCTTCACTAAATTGATGTAAATGAGCCCATTTTCAAGCACAATTTGATAACCTTTCTTTCGAATAGTTACCAAAGAAAGTAAGTGTTTCTTCAATGTGGGAACATACCAAACATCCTCCAAGTATTTTATAGACCCATTAGGAAGAATATTTTGAATAGAACTAAGTCCTAGTGGTGTATGCATAGACTTATCTGCTAAGGCAACTGAAGAGAGAGAAGCTTCCTTATAAGACCAAAATAAATCTCTCCTAAATGGCATGTGTTTGGTTTCTCCTGTGTCTAAAACCCATACATCTGTGAGCTCGTCTCTAGCCTCATATTCAATATAATCAATGTGCCCCAAAGTAGTGAATGCAGATTCATGGGTAACATTACTAGATTCATCATAGTCATGATCGACATACTAAGCAGATTAGTCTTAGTCACTTTTTGTGGCCTCTAAATTTTATCAAAAGGAATCCTACATTGTGAGGCAATGTGACCAAATTTTCCACATCTATGACATTGAATGTCGGATCTACCTCGACCTCTGCCCCTATATGAGTTGTGACCATGTCCTCGATCACTTGTTTCATGTGAATGTGATTGATTAGATTGTTGATTATTTGAATGACCCCTACCTTTGTTTTGATATCTGCCTCCTCTATAACCTTGACCCCCTCTATAACTATTTCCTCTATTATTTTGATGCCCAGATGAAGATGAACTAGGCTTTGACTCTAAAACATGGGCTTCTTTTATTTTCTTGGATTTCTTGGGTAGAGAGAGGTCATGTTGGATGAGCAACTCAGCCAACTTATCAAAGGTGATGCCTGTGATCTTGTCAGAGACATGCAACATTTCAGCAAAATTCCTATAGGACCTTGGTAGTTCTTTTAAAGCAGCAGTAACTATGAGGTCATCATCTAGTTTTCCAAAACCAGCCTTAGTGTACTCAGTAGTGATATTTTTCAACTTAGACATATATTCTCCCATATCCCCATCTTCATCTAATGACAAAGTAAATAACTGCATATGAATATCTATCTTCTTATGCTTAGGTTTCTTATCATACAAATCTGACAATGTATTCCATGCAGTGTAACTATGAGGAGAATTTTCAATATGAACATAAGTATCATGAGTACAACAACATTTAATGAGAGCTAAGGCCTTAGGATCATGCAAATTGAATATATCTAATTTAGCTTGCTCTGTTGGCAATGTGGGATTTTCATTCTTAACAATATCCCATAACTCATTAAAAACTAGTGAAGCCTCCATCAATCGTTTCCAATCTGAATAATTGGAAATTGTTAATCTATCACCATCTGAAAGCAAATTTTGAATTTTCGACATTTTGAAATGAAATCAAGTGTAGTAGAGAAATGTGTGACAAAATGCAAAAGAAATGAAACAAATATCACACTCACTGCACAAGACACTGCTTCTATGGGGTTTTGCACTTAACCTCCACGTAGAGCGTAGAAGAAAAAATAAGTATTTTTGATGGGTTTTGCACTTAACCACACCAAAAATCAATGATTACACCCTTATTTCACCAAATTACAACCTTATTCCACCAATTACACCCTTATCTCACCACAACAATGCAAAAGAAATATGATTGAATTCCGCCCCTTTTTCAAAACTTTTAAATAACACAATACAATAAGTATGTGTTTTACAATATTCTGATTTAAAAGGGAATATTTCTTTTTCAAAAAAGCATATTCTAAAGCAAAAAAAAAACTTTCTCCAAAAAAAAGGGATTTGAACCCTTGACCTCCTCCTTTGCAAGCTTCTTACAAAATAAGCTTAACCAATTGCTCTAAGAGCATTTTTAGAACATTACACCCAAAAATTTCTACTTATACCAAATTTTTGTGTATGAGGTAAAATAAAAAAAATTACATATGAGTAAATAAATTCAATTTTTTCCCTTTTTACAACTTCTCTTCCAAGCTTCCTCCCATGGGACCCACTAAGGCAAATTTTTATATCAAAAAAACTTTAGAAACATCAAAAATAAATTTCTAAATTTTATTGTAGCACCATGTTTGCCTGGGATGCCATGGCAGCTCCTAGGAATTATTTTTTCACCTGTTTTCTCACCTATTGGGCGTACAAATCTGTACAGGCTGGATACAAAGGATTTTCAGTGTTTTGGTAAATTTTTAAGGTATTTTTTTGCAGGGAATGAGATCAAAATGAAGCAGGGCATTGAAAGGCCGTACAACTCAGATTTTTCTAGATTTTTCGTTTAGAATGCAAAAATAGGGGTTTTAATGCCATTTGATCAAGATTTGCAGACGTTTTGGATTTAAAAAGAGCTTAAATGAATGCAAATCACAATAGTAGCTATGAATGAAAACTTTCAGATGTTTTTCTCAAATAAATAGGCCATACAAATTTGGTTTTAGCCAAAAATAATGAATTTAATAACATTTAAATGCTAAAAAATTCATTTTTATGCTAGATGAGGAGGTTGAACACAGGAAAAATGGAGTATGAATGATAAAAAAAGAGACCAAACTGTGGTATATGGAAAATATACAGGTTTAAATATAAATAATATTTGAAAAATTAAAATAATTTAATAATTTTTCAAAATATTTAAACCAATACTATATGGCATACCTTATTTCATGCCAAATGATATCATGTGAATTGATTTTTCACCTTGCTCCTTCGAATTCACCATGCTCCCAAAATAACCATGCTCTGATACCACTGATAACTCTTGAACCAAAATAGGTTGAACCTTGTCCCCGCTTAGTGCGAGTGCACAAGTATTTTATTAATAATTCAAAAAATCAAGTACATAAGGGTGCCTTTACTCCGTTAACCCTTTTACAATTCAAACATGGATTTATATAGTTTTTACTAATGACTAGTAAAAACAACTAATCTTATAACCAACTAAATATGGGAAAACAACCCGTAAGGTAATTCTAATTAATAAATATAAAACATTAAAACTACCTAATAATTAAACTAAGCTTATTTTATGGGGGTGTCTTTACTAAAAGATGCATGCCCCATTTACAATAATTATTTATTACCTACCAAAAATCTAACCTAACGTTAAGACTTTGGAACAAGTCCTAACATGAATTAATGAATATTCACCAATAAAATTTACCCTACTCAATCTATCCAAGAAAGTGATGTCTCAAAAATATATGATTCAATGATTAGACACATAGATATAGAATAATTTCAAAAAAGAACTAATAATAGGCCAACTATACATGTAGGTGTCATCTTGGCAAGAAGTGATTTTCCTAAAACAACTCATGCAATGTTCAAATCTATTCCTAACATGTGCATAATACTACAATGCAAAGACAAGGGAGATCAGATCTATAGGGGATGTTCTTGAGGTAAAGTTTGATGGAGATTCCATTGATACCACATTTACTAATTCCACAAAGGAATTCATATGCTATAATGGATGTAGAAATTGGGTGGGCTTTCCAGTATAAAATCATAGACAAACATCTCACTGTCATGAACAACAATTGGGTGAAGGTGAAATAGAAAGGCATATCCAAACTTACCAAGAGTTCTCCTGGGTGTATTTTTTATAAAAACTATCAAACATGATCACCCTCATCAATAGGGTGGTAGATAATACAAATACTAAGGATTTTCATCCTTGGATGTTTCTCCCCATGATCATCATTTATAGTGGAAAATAGTTCTTTCATTAGGGAAGCATGATCAGTGATGTTCTTCATGACCAAATCACCAAGTTGACTAACACTAAATCATTTTATATGATTCCATATTTTGTATAACTCTTACAGCTGAGCATGTATACCCTAGCCTCACATAGTTGGAAAATCTAAGGCTAACTACAAGAGAATACAAATTATTTACTCAAATAGCCTTTGATCAAATTAACAAGCACTTAAAATGAGTGAATGATGTATTCACCATGATAATAGTTCAAATTCTAACATAATACTAGGGAAACAATCTCTCAGAGGAAGGAATTAAAATTTTGTCATAATGTGTAAGCCACTTTATCTAATTCCCAAAGTTCTAATATATCCAAGTTGGAGGTTTTTAAAGTTGTCCTATGAGGATTCCAAGGTTGGTAAGTAATAATATGTTAATTTAATTATGTACGAAACTTTTAGATGTTCATCATAAATATAGGAAGAGACATGTAGTAGTAGTGTTCCTAATTTCTCTAGGACACTAGACATGTAAGAATTCCATAGATACTTTAAAATTGAGGTTATCATAGCTCAAGCAACCTTGTACCCTCACATGAATAGATATTAATTTGAAAAAAGGGATATTTGTAATCCAATATGGGTATTAGATTCTCATATATTCATAAACCAAATCTGGAGGATTATTGGGCTGACTATGCTGAGAAATTTGAAGTTTGAAGATGTGTTTTGGGATGCCTAAGCTTAGATCCAATCAAGATGTCCATTAAAAAATGGGTACCTAATGGAATGATTGATGATGGAAATGAACCCTTTGAGGTAGGTTATAATGAATGAGTTATGGTGGCTTACCTATGAGTGATAAGCTAGTCAACCCTTGAGATCACATACATGCAAGAGATAACCAAGTTTGTGCTAAGGAAATCTTTGAAGTAGTTAGATTAAAATATTGTAGAGTTAACAAGAGTTAGTGATTCCTATAAAAATAAGGCTAAAACATTACCTAAACAAGATCTTATATCTACTCCAATGGAAAAATGATCCAATGTTTTTGGTACTATCTCTCCGGCCACTACTGAGGTTGGTGGTGATGGTGCTGATGAAGACACAAACTAAGGAAAACTACCAAGCACAACTTGTGGTGAGTGCCCTCTTGTGGGAATAAAATTAAAGTCCAACAAAATAGTGCCAATTTAACAATCTTCTTCCCCACTAGGAGATCCATCTTTATTGATTAATAACACCACAAAATAATATCTTATTTTTGTACAAGGAATGGAACAATCATCAAGTACAAGAGATGTACCTACTTCCACTTTTACAAGACTGATTTCTCTTATTTTATGGTCTTATCCACACATCATACTCTCACCACATTCTACTCCTCAAAGGCAACCTATACCACCTGCTTGTAGATACATAGATGGTTAATACCAGTAATGTGGCTTTTTAATGGATGCCATCATTACTAGGAAAAAGAGAGAAGATAGTAGATGTAGAACTACTAGATTTCAATGCCTTGGTGAATACTCTTTGACTTCTCCTCATAAAAATTCCAAAACCACCTCTCAATTGGTAATAAATCTATCTAATGCTCAAGTTATTAAAATTATAGATCAAATATCACGAAGGATGAGAGAGAGATGAATATCTATTATTATAACTTGAAAAGAGTTATCATGGGAAAAGATACCCATAAAATTGATGTATATAATCTCTAAGTGACTACTACGAGAATGATCAAGAGATATGAACAAGATGAATTGACATAGGAACATTTAAAATATCAAGTCTAATAACTTGTAGGATATGTGAACTATCTCTTGAATCTGGTAGAATCCCCTATTAATTCCCAAGTTAAATCCTTTGCACAAGTCCCCAATGTGGTTATTTTAGTGATATCTAAATATAATAGTTATGGGAAGACCCTTGAGGCATAGGTGGAATAACTATTACTTGATGTCTTGAAATGCATTGATGAGATGGTAAATCTCTATGAAAAGATCGACTTGGAGGAAATCAAAGTTAAAAATTAGATCAAGTTCCATCAAGATGAAATCAACTTATATAAAAATGTCTTGAATAACATATAAGATATGTTAGGCATTGATGCAAACATGCTTGTTAAAACAAGTATATTTGATTAAAAACATAAAATGACATATCATTTGACTAGTTACAAAGTGTTTTAAACAAGATGGAATTGTTGAATTAATCAATAGATCACCTAATAGATTAGTCCAAATTCAGAGGAGACTAAATGTGAGGTGCATGTTCCAATCTAGGGAATCTTCACTATGATTTACTCAAAGATGATGGCTCAAGGCCTCATTCAGTCAATGACATAAACAAACAATTCAATAAACTTATCAAAGAAGGTATTTTTAAATAAGGTGCCTTCAATGAATCTTCTATGAACATACTTAGTGAAATTCAATCTTCATTGGATGAGGTGAATGCACAGTGGACAAATTTATCTGATACCCCACATACTATGACATTAGTAGTAGATAAATGGTTCATCCATCAGAAGAATATGAAAATTCAAAAAGGGAATTCAATTGCTAAATCTATCAATAAATTCATACCCATGTACTGGGAAGACTTCCTAGGAGACTTTATGTATTATCTAATTTTGTCTGTTTACTAAAAAATCAAAATTTTCTTTTGTATAAAATAATATAAAATTATATAGTGAATAAGGCAAGGTGTGGAATAAGAAAGGTCAACAATGTAATATGAATGGTCATCCCACTCCCTCTTATCTCTATAAATATGATAAATGGCCATCGTAAAATAGATGTTGTTGGGGATCAACCAACAATTTGATTACACTTATGAAAGCAATAAACCATGGAATTAAATCAGATAGATAAGTAACTAGAATGATAAATAGCAAAAAACAAGAGATACAAGAAACCACCCTGAAAACTTGTATTAAACTCTTTACAGAAGGAATACAATTGAAGAAACTTCTTTCTTCCACACCTCTCTCAGATGTACAGATCTCTCTCTAGATCTCTATCCCTCAAGAGCTCTCTCTCTCTCAAGTACAATCAACTCCAACAACCTGGATTGATTCACCTATACAATTCTATACTGTTCTTTCAACATACCAATACAATAAGCTAAGAAGATCTGATTCTACATATAGAATTAGGAGACTTGAGCATGCACTTACAACCAAGAGTTAAGCCTCTTGAACAAGGGCTGTAAAAATAGTCTTACTAATAATAGAGATGTGAACTTAAGACTAAGACTTAAACTCATCATGCAAACTCTCAGTTTTGTCTTCGAAAATAGCTTTTTGGACGCACAGGTAACTAACGCCGGTTCCTGCCTGCTTGCCTGTGACCAAGGTCGGCTGATCCCTGCCGATGCTAGCGTCTCTTGAACTGCACCTGACCGATGTCGATCGCTCTTGATCGACGCTGGTGACTGTGTGAACCTACAACTTTGGTAATGCGCTCCTTGGTGAAGCTTTTAGGCTCCACACCTTAACAATCTCCCACTTGGAGATAAACAGCTGCACCAGTACCTGTACAGTAACATCTTCTAGCTCCTCCATCTTCAACTCAATCATGAAGACCAACAGAAGTTGAATGAAGATTCAACTTCTCCTTTGTAACCGGCTTGGTTAACATATCAACAAGATTCTTATCTATATGGATCTTTTCCAGCTTCAACTCACCATCCTCCAGTACCTGTCTTATGAAGTGGTACCTGAGCTGTATATGCTTTGTTCTTGAATGAAAGGCTGAATTATTAGCCAAATGAATTGCACTCTGACTATCACTGTATAATCTACAACTCTCTTGCTCCCTTCCAAGCTCTTCCATGAACCGTGTCATCCATATCACCTCTTTGCTAGCCTCTGTTGCTGCAATATACTCTACTTCTGTAGTTGACAAGGCAACAACCTTCTGCAACTTTGATATCCAGCTAACCGCCGTTCCACCTATAGTGAAAACATATCCTATGGTGCTCCTCCTGCCATCCAAATCACCTGCCATATCTGAATCTACATAACCATGTAGAGAAGTATCTGAACCTCCATAGCACAAGTGCCTACTACTGGTTCCTTTCAGATATCTAAGGATCCACTAAACTGCTTTCCAATGTTCCTTCCCTGGATTGGCCATATACTTACTTACAACTCCCACTGCTTGGGCAATATCCAGTCTAGTACACACCATTGCATACATCAAACTCCCTACTGTGGAAGAATATGGAACTTTACTCATGTACTCTACCTCATCATGTGAATTAGGACATTGTTCTTTACTCAACTTAAAATGTCCAGCCAAAGGTGTGCTTACCAGTTTAGCATCCTACATATTGAACTGTTTCAACACCTTGTCCACATAATCCTCTTGAGACAAAGTCAACCTATGATTTTTCCTATCTCTCTTAATGCTCATGCCAAGGATTTTCTTTGCTGCTCCCAAATCCTTCATAGCAAATGTTTGAGCTAATTTCACCTTAAGCTCAGAAATATCTTGCATGTGTGATCCTGCAACCAGCATATCATCTACATACAACAATAGAATAATATCTATACCATTATCCAATCTCTTAAAATACACACAATGGTCAGATTGACACCTACTATAGCCATGCTCAGTCATAAACTTGTCAAATTTCAAATACCACTGTCTAGGAGCTTGCTTGAGGCCATACAAGCTTTTCTTCAATTTTCACACTAACTTCTCCTTACCTTTGACCTCAAATCCTTCCAATTGTTCCATATATATTTCCTCATCCAAATCTCCATGAAGAAACACTATCTTAACATCTAGCTGCTCAAGATGCAAATCCTCAATAGCAACCAAAGATAGTACAATTCGTATAGAAGTCATTTTAACAACAGGAGAAAAAATCTCACCAAAATCAATACCTAGCTTTTGTGCAAATCCTTTCACTACCAATCTGACCTTATATCTCATCTATCCATTCTCACCTTCCTTCAACCTGTAGGTCCATCTATTCTTCAATGTCCTCTTACCAGCTGGCAACTCAACCAAATCCCATGTTTGGTTCTCTTTCAAGGACTCCATTTCCTCAACCATGCCACGCTCCCACTGACTCTTGGACTCCACCTGTAGTGCTTCTTCAAAACTCTTTGGTTCTCCACCATCAGTTATCAATAAATAGAATAATGAAGGATAATATCTAATTGGAGGATTACTTACCCTTTCTGACCTCCTAATGGGCGTCTGAGACTCGTTCACAACACGCTGTCCACCCAAATTCTCTGACAGTGACCGACCTCGATCACTTCTAGGCCTGTTACTGGCCGACGTCGATTCTGCCTGACTGACATCGGTGCCTGTCCTACCGACATCGGTCTTTGTATGGCCGACATCAGTTTCTATCCTACCGATGCCGGTTCCTTCCCTGCTGACATCAGTCTCTGTGTTTTCCTGTAAGTGATTATTTCTTTTTCCTGCGAGCTCATATTGGACCGTCACCTCGTCCAATTCACCATTGCTCTACCCAGATTGATTCAACTTCTTCAGCTGATCACTATACATCACTTTTTCATTGAAAACAACATCACGGCTCTTTATTATCTTGTTAGTTCCTAGATTCCATAATCTGAAACCAAAATCATCTGAGCTATAGCCAATAAATGTGCACCTCATAGACTTAGCATCCAGCTTCTTTCTATTTTCCTTATCTACGTGCACAAAGGCTTCACAGCCAAAAACTTTGAGAAAAGAGAGATCTACCTTTTTACCTGTCCATGCCTCTTCTGGAATTCCACCATCTAGCATTGTAGAGGGTCCTCTGTTAATCAGGTACACTGCAGTATCAACAGCTTCTGCCCAAAACTCTAAGGGCAAGCCAACCTGCAATTTGATACACCTTACACGTTTCATAATTGTTTTGTTCATCCTTTTAGCAATTCCATTCTGCTGAGGTGTCCTTGGAACCATCCTTTGCCTATGGATTCCATGCATATAACAAAATCAGTTGAACTTATAGCTGCAGAACTCACCACCATTGTCAGATCTCAGGCACTTCAATCTTCTACCTATTTCATTCTCAACCATAGCTTTCCAAATCTTAAAAGTCTCAAATACATCAGATTTCTTCTTAATACAATAGATCCATACCTTTGTTGTAGCATCATCTATGAATGAAACATAATACTGTGATCCTCCAATAGAAGCTACCTGAGCCGGTCCCCACACGTCTGTGTGAACAAGCTGCAACTTATGCTTCTTCTTTGTAGATCCAATCTTGAGAAAACTAACTCTCTTCTATTTTCCAAACACGTAGTGCTCACAAAAATCTAGATCTATGCTTTTCAAATCTGAAAGCTTACCTTTAGACTTAAGAATTGACATTCCCTTCTCACTCATGTGGCCAAGCCTTAAGTGCCACAATTTTGCATCCACATCTGAAGTAGATAATATAGAAGGAGAATTGTTAGTAACACAATTACATAAGTAAAGAGTACCTACTCTCTTACCTCTGGCCATAACAAGTGCACCCTTGGTCACCTTCCAAGATTCAGTTGTGAGAGTTACTATACAACCCTCATCCCCTAACTTTCCTACAGAAATCAAATTCCTCTTCAAGCTAGGAACATGCATAACATCTCTCAACACCCATGTGTTGCCATTCTGCATTTTTAGCTGCACTTTACATTTGCCAATAATTTTACAAGGCTCATCATCCCCTAGATACACTATTCCAAAATCTCCATGGATATAGTCACTAAAATATTCTCTATTAGGGGTAGCATGAAAAGATGCACCAGAATCTAAAACCCAAGATTCTATATTATTATGCAAAGAGAATATTAAAGCATCTTGTGCAATACCTGCAACCTTTACTTCTTCTTTTCCTTCGTGCTGATTGTCCTCCTTAGGATTTGACCAGCAATCTCTGCTTATGTGCCCCATCTTTCCACAATTCCAGCATTGTGGCTTCCTGCCATTTCTAGATTTGGATCTACCTCTCACCTTAGACTTAGATCTTGATCTCCCTTTCTTGCCTTTCTCTTTTCGCCTTCCCCTACTCTCAAAACTTAAAGCATTCCCTGATGTTTCCTCTGTGCTTTTCCTGCGAATTTACTCATTCAAGATAACACTAACAACATCCTCTACTTTTAAAATATTTGAAGTAGATGCAGTATTACTAACTGCCATTACTAAGCTATGCCAGCTTTTAGGCAAAGAACATAATATTAAAAGAGCTTTTATTTCATCATCAAACACTATTTTGAATGAACTTAATTGATTTACAATTCCATGGAAATCATTCAGGTGATTAGATACAGATCCACCTTCTTGCATACGTAAATTAAATAATTGCTTCATAAGATATACCTTATTAGAAGCTGAGGGTTTTTCATACAAATTTGCTAAAGTAGTCATCAACTCTACCGTTGTTTTTGCCTGTGATAAATTAGATATCACAGTAGATGCTAGACTCAGTCTTATAGACCCCAGAGCCTTTCTATCAAGAACTTCCCATTCTTCATCATCCATGTCTGTGGGCTTCTTTGCAATCCCACCTAACGGTAAGTATAGATCTTTCTGATACAGATAGTCCTCTATCTGCATTCTCCAATGTTGATAATTTTTACCAATGAACTTCTCCATTCTCAGTTTACTTTCTTCTGCCATTGCTTCTCCCACTCAAATAGAAATCCCTACAGAAACCCTTGTGAGTACTTGTAATCAATACACACTACACAGATCTGAACCATCTGTTAGTGAACCTGAGCTCTGATACCAATTATTGGATATCAAGCTCTAAACCTACAACCAAAGCTCTGATACCACTTGTTGGGGATCAACCAACAATTTGATTACACTTATGAAAGCAATAAACCATGGAATTAAATCAGATAGATAAGTAACTAGAATGATAAATAGCAAAGAACAAGAGATACAAGAAACCACCTTGAAAACTTGTATTAAACTCTTTATAAAAGGAATACAATTGAAGAAACTTTTTTCTTCCACACCTCTCTCAGATGTATGGATCTCTCTCTAGATCTCTATCCCTCAAGAGCTCTCTCTCTCAAGTACAATCAACTCCAACAACCTGGATTGATTCACCTATACAATTCTATACTGTTCTTTCAACATACCAATACAATAAGCTAAGAAGATCTAATTCTACATATAGAATTAGGAGACTTGAGCATGCACCTACAACCAACAGTTAAGCCTCTTGAACAAGGGCTCTAAAAATAGTCTTACTAATAATAGAGACGCGGACTTAAGACTAAGACTTAAACTCATCATGCAAACACTCAGTTCTATCCTCAGAAATAGCTTTTTGGATGCACAGGTAACCGACGCCGGTTCCTGCCTGCTTGCCTGTGACCGACGTCGGCCGATCCCTGCCGATGTCGGCGTCTCTTGAACTGCACCTGACCAACTTCGGTCGCTCCTGACCGACACCGGTGACTGTGTGAACCTGCAACTTTGGTAATGCGCTCCTTGGTGAAGCTTTTAGGCTCCACACCTTAACAGATGTTTGATTCTCAAAATAATTTTGCTTGAAAGGAAAGGAGAAAGAGACATTGTGTTCATTGTTCCAATGCGGAACACAAAAAAATTCTAGAACTTTGTGTCTAGTGTTTTCTTTGTTAGGAAATGGTTAGTCCTCACATTAATTTATGTGAATAATTATGAAAGTAATAATTCACTATTAGTTAGATTTGGTTAGTAATTGGTTATTGTAATATTGTTACATTAATATTACATATATAGATTAGTTTTTAGAATATATTATTTGGTTATATATATTTTTTTATGTTAAAATAATATTACAATTATAGGTTTGTGAGTAAGAATAGGGTGTGAGAGATATTATGGGAGAAATTTTTGGTGATATGGTTTACCTTATTTAAAGGAAAATCATTCCTATATAATTGTAACAGCCATATGAATTTGTAATAGAATAGAGAAAATATTTTATAGTGTGAAGAATTATTCTATTTTGTGTGCTTGGCTCTATTATTTTTCATGTTTTATTTATGCAGATCTAAACCAGACTCATTATCTAGTATCAGAGCAGTTATTTTCATAGCAAGGTTAGTTGAGGAAATCCAAATCATGTGATAAATTTTTTCCATTAGCAATGAGAACAATTTTCAAGCACCACTGATTCTTTAGTTTCACTGAGTTTTTACTAGGTAATTTCATGAATTAAAAAAAATGTTGTAGCCTATGTGGATACACGAGTAAATTACTGCACAATCATCTTATTAGTTGTTTGTATGTCTTCTTGTCAAAAGTCGACTATTGATTGAGAGAAAACCCTACACTTGGAAGAGGGAAGAAACTTTATTATTTTAGTGTTAAATTATATCAAATGCATATGCACCACAACTATCTTGAAAATTTGTGTGGATCTTATTTAAATAATTATTGCACTATAATTTCTGCACAACATATGAAGAGATGCTATTCATGCCGAATATTTGGTTGCATTATTCTCTAATACATTGCTCATATAGTCATGGAGCCATTATTTCAAAGTCTCATTGTTTATTTCATCAACATTATTCCAACACAAGGACGTTACTAGAATATTGGCCAAATGTCATAGAAAAAATCCATGCTCAGATCTATAGAGAGGACTACAAAGCAAGTTAGTCAAACATTAGTGCATAAATCATGAAAAATGCATAAAGAACTAACTAACTAAGCCTATCTATTCCTATGGGAATTACAAAGGATAACAAGAAACAATGAAAGAAAGAAACATCATATTACCTTCCCAAATGGATTCACCATACCCATGTGGCTCAAAAGCATGTTCTCCCTTGATCAATCATCCTTGTCTTTGTCAACAAAATTGAAAAACTCCTCCAATGTCTCAAAAACACTCCATAAAACCTAGGCTTATGATTCTAAATCACTAAACTAGCCTATCAATGAAGCCTATAAATAATTTTAATCGTCTATTGCAAAGGATTATGGAGATAATTTTGCATAATAACTTTGCATAAATCAAGCTTAAAATTCATGTCCATGGCCTCTCTATTTATAGATTTTTGAGATTGGTCAGGATCACCCATGACCATCCATCTCAAAATTGAGATGTATGGCCATGGATAATCCTAATATTTGGAAATAAACTCATAAATATCCTCAAGATAAATAAGCATTAAAGAGGCATGAGAGGCATTAACTAGGCATGGGTGACTAATATTCCTGATATTTTATGCACTTATGGCTTGATGGATGCCACCCTATAGATGATGTCACTAGCTGATGCAAATATTCAAAATCAATTTCTATTAATGAGATATTCAAAAATATCTATGGAATTCTTACTTAAGCTCTTAAATTGGATTAATTATCTTAAGTAAGTTTAATCAAGTTTAGTGCAATTCTTTGGAAATTGGTGCACAATTAATCAAAATGGTCAAAAAGTCATATTACTAGGTCATAATTTGATTGTAGAGGAACTAAAAGGCAATGTTAGCTATGTTGGAGTTGTATTCCCATTTAGAATGTTTCTAATACCAAATATCAAAGATACATGATGTGTACCAATGAATTAGAAGAAAAGAGTGATCAAGAGCACTAAATGATGAAATTATCATTTTGATTCGAAATGATCTGATCAAAGTTAGCTACCCCATAAAATGCATTTCCCTATTTAGGTATACTTTGACCTAAACTGGCACTTTTAAGTGACAATTTCAAACCATTTAGGGTATTTTAAGGATTTTGACCTAAAATGCACATTTGAGTGCAATTCAAGTAAGATTGACAATTTTAACACAAATCGTGTTAGGAATTGGATGTCTACATTTTGCCCCTATTTGAGAAGGCATAGCAAAAAATTTAGGTGAAGAAACATCTTTTAAAAAAAGAGTTGTCAAGAAGAAATTGGAATAGACCCATGATGCCCCCTCGAGAGGACATGCTAGGATGGAAGAAAAAGATGGATTCTCAAAAAGAGAGAAAAAGTGAGAGATTAACCCATGGAATATATCACATCTAGATGAGCTAATGATTGCACATGTGATTATCTTCAATGATCAAAATATAATTAAGAGTATAATAGGCCCCAAAAATAAGGGTAATGGAAAAGATACAATCCATAAATTTAAGGGACACACTTTAAACGTACCCAATTTGAGAGTACAAGTTGCATACTTACACCATTGATCAATCCCAAGACAAGTTACACACTAAAATATTATTCTCATGGGAATTAGTGTGGAGATCTTAGAATTAGAGGAAAAGAGAGAGTGTTTTATTTTAGGAAAGGAATCACCACTAGAATAGGGTCTCTAAAGAGAAGATAATAAGAAGTACTCTAGTAGAGCAAATGTGATCATGATAAAATAGTTTTTCCCCAATAGGGAAAATTTTGATCATTGATAAAGAATAAATAATGTTTTTTCCCCTATAGATCTGATTTGATTTGGATGTGGTTCAAATGTTGTGCCCCAACATGGGCAATTGGCAAGCAAAATATCTCAAGGATATAACTGAAAAGATAGGTTCAAGTGAGTGGGTACAAACGTACATGCGATGGTGTAATGACTTAGAAATCCATATAAAACCAAGCATATGAGAATGCACAAAGTGATGAGAGAGATGAAAAGAAGAATGGAGATATCTGAGCTGATATCAATAGAAATTAAGCATTGTCGACATAGTTCCATGGACTCATGTTCTAACATGAACTTTAGGCCAATGTAGTTCACCCAAGTTTGGGAGAGAATGGAATGAGGAATGATAAAAAATGACCAAGAATTGATTAGACTCATAATTTATGTAAAGAGATGCACATTTAATCATAGATAAAGAAGCTTGAAATGCATGTTACCTAGAAGCCTAATTTCATATTATGAGCCTAGGATTTGTAAAGTGTTCTTGAGAATCATTCATCAAAGCTGATGTTGACATTAAGAATTTGAGACATGAGCACAAAGTACTTGCTATAGAAAAATAAATTAGGCATCATAAGTATGAATAACTTTGAATGACATAAGATTCTAATTGTGCTAAGCCAATTCAAATGTGAATACCTATAAATAATAATAATGGTAAAATAATTACCAAAACCAGAGTTACAATGATTTACATTTAAACAAAAAAGCAAAGACAAAGAAAAAGATAAACAACAATGAAACTAACTTGAAATCAAGATATGATAAATCAAGACTTAAGTAGGAACAAAAATGTTTAAAAATAAAAATCAAGAACATCTTAACGACATGAGACAAAGATATAAATAATCAAGATCCATGTAGACCATCAAGATGTACTTGGAAAAATAAAATAAAGAAGCAAGATCAAACAGGAAAACAAAAGACCAGACAACAAACAATAATAAGATAAACACACAAAATGTTTTTGAGTTTTTGAATGATTTTATGAATGTTTTTGGAATTTTCTAAATATCTCAACTCAATTGAGGATTAAGAGATACAGAACGGTCTAGCTCATGAAATGATGAGAGCACACCAACTTAAAATTTTCAAAATATGATGAGAGTGTATGATAAGAGGGACTTAGTTGACCTTGACATGAATCAAGCATGGCCTATATAACCCCAAAATAATCCCAAGTCATAGTAATTTTGTCCACATAAAAGGTGATGAAAAACTGACTAGGTCACAATAAGTTCACAAACAAAGGTGAATGACAAGACAAATATGATGCGATAATGCATGATAAAAAGGAATTGTACCTAATTTACCCATAAGTGGTTATAATTAGGAAATAATGTCATAATATTGATTTTCCCAAAGGTGGTTATAATTAGGGGTGCCAAAACAATACTTATTTTTCCATAGATGATTATAATCAGTGATACCAAATAATATTATAGCTGAATGATATCTTGCCATATCAAATGTCACACTATGTTCATAGATTGTCCTTCAACACTGAATTAAAAAAACTATTGAAACTGGATCAGAATCCCCCTAAAAAAGGTGTAGGATGAACCAAAAGAACCAAGATCAAAATGGGATAAATAGGATGACTAAAAACAAGCCTTGGTCAATAGTAAATAAATGGTATAAAGAAATGATCAAAAGAAAATTGGATATAGTGGTAAAAAAGTTTCCCCCAAGCAATGACTAGATCAGATTGCTCACAAAATGGTGAGAGTGTTGGCTTAGGTTGCTTTCAAAATGGTGAGAGCATTCAAACTTAATAATTACTTGTAAAATGGTGAGAGCATGGAAAAGGGGTGATCGAGATGACCTCAATAAAAATTGAGCACTACCTACATAGTCCTAAAGGACCTCAAGTCAATGTAGTTCAAACATCATGGTTCATGGATCTCAATGGTATAATAAGGCCTAAAAAGGGTCTATATGGTTTTCCCCAAGAGACAAGGCATGGTAATGGAAAATGGGTGAATGGTATATGAAACATGTTTTTGTTGCTCTTGATGACAGGGAGATGCACGCTCTAGTCAATATGTGAGACAACAAAAATGATCAGCTATATAAGTTGCTATCCAACACCATTTCAAAACAACTACTCTATTAATAACTTGTTTCTGATCTAGATCTTAATAATGTGTTCATGATCTTCATATATCATTGATTCTACTTCCTTCAGATATTGAGACAATATATCCTTATAACCTTGATAAAGGAAAGTGTTGATAGTGACGGTAAATAATGGTAGGATAAATGAGATAAGTGGGTAATAAATAGGTGGGTGATAATGGAATGTATAATGAATGAGAAAAAAATGGAGATTAAGACTTTTAGCCACACGTAATGTTTTTGATGATATAATCGACATAATTTTGGTTGTGGTAGGGCTATAGACCTCTAAAGATGCTCTCGATAGGACCATCATATTGTTTCATTACTTGATCTTGAGAGTAACTACCATCTGATTATGCTATAGATTGGAAGCTATTTTGATTTGATATTTGATATTATCTTTAGTAAATAGTGAAGAACATGTGTGCTCAGCTATTAGTTCCTTGACAAGGTTTTCACCAATGAATTTGTTCTGATCATCCCATAACACCTCTAAGAAGGTTTCATAAAGAGATGTTAACATTTGAATTTGATTATATTCTAGCACATTCAAAAAGGTGTCAATAAAATAATTTGAGTTTGATCTTTGCTTATCCCCTAACACCTCTGAAAAGGTTATACTAGGAGATTGTTCTTCTTCTAAATGAATGTCATCTTGGTCCCCCTAATATTCTGCAAATGACATGTCACCATGGATGCAATTCAACAAAGTGTGATTCTATCGGTCCTGATTGACACTTATGGGAGGTGGAATGTTAATATAATGTTAGTTCAAAAATGGAACCTGACTCTAATATTGATTCTTCATATGATATAATTATTTTGATAATGCTCTATTGAATGCTGAATTTTTGACAAGTAATAGCCTGTGATGGCATAATGGGCTCAATAAAAACTAATTCATCTTGGAAGGGTTCAACATAGATTAAATCGTATAAGTGAAGCCACTCAAAAAGAGGGAACCGCTCAAATAATGCCTCAAAAAAATCATGTATGTCAAAGTGAGACTCCTCAACAAGTGGGAAAAGATCAAGAGACAACTCTACCAAGACTGGCTTGTCAAGGAGATGAGGCTCTTTAAAAATAGGTAACATATGAATAGTTAACTTATCATAGTTTATCTTGTCATAAATAGGTGTTTCAATAATAAAATGTTGGTTTTGGTTCATAATTGGTTGCGAAAGATCAATTTTGAACACATTTTGATCCTCATAAGATGCTTTTGAAGAGGTAATGGTTCTTATTTAGGCTCAAAGATCGACATAGAATTTCTAAAGTGGGGAACATTTACTTTAGCGGGAAAAATAGTTTATGGTTCAATAATGGACTCTCTAAATATTATACTATTTAAGAAGGTATTACAAATAATTTTATCATCAAATGGCGGTTCTTCAACAATAGGTTCATCAAAAATAGGTTCATCAAAAACTAGTGATGGGCCAAGAATAATAATAATTAGACGCTTCTTAGTTTTGTTGCTTGTGCAAACCAAAGGAGGAGGTCATAAAATGTTGATCTTGGTAAGTTGTGGAGTTTTATTACTTACACAAGCCAAAGCATCCAAGCCTTCCTGATAAACCCAATCATTCCAATCATGAGTTAGATCACAAGTTGGATCTTGACTATGTTCCCATGACTGATTTTTGTGAGGTAGATAGAAATCTATCTCAAAAACCATATTGTCACCATAGGGGTCTTGAATAAAGTCATAAAATTCATTTTTTGTGGCCATTCTATCATAATTTGGACTATCCATGACTGCACCATAAGTGTAGCTAGACATATCTATGTTTAATGAAGAAAGCTTTGAAAATAGAAAGACTTAAAGTTCTACAAACTCTAAAAAGAAATGTTTAAAAGATAAAAGGTTCAACCTTGGTTGACAGGGTGAAGCTACATCTAAAATGTAGTTTGTGATGAGATTTGGAATAAAAAAACCTAACATCAAAGGTTTTTGAAGAAAGGTTATGTTTTCCAAAATAAAGTCACAAAAAATGATAAAAATAGGCACTTGAATAAACAAACAATCAATAGTGTTCAAAATTAGGTAATCATTTAACTGAAGCTATGCAACCCAAAATAAAAATATCTATATACCAACCCCATGAATTGAGGCCTAAAAAAATCAATCAATGTTTGGATCCAAACTTGACAAGGTTAATTGAAAATGTAATGTTGAAGACTAGGATTGGACCAAACAAGCTAGACAAGAGCAGACAACATAATGATGCATAAACAATGTCCAAATGGTATACATGACATGGCTTGAAAAAAATAGTTTTGATACAATGGTAAATAAATTCTTAAAACAAATTAAGCAGCCTAATGGTGTAAGCATGCTCGAATGATGTGGTCAATTGCTATGTTTCAAAGATTCAAAGGCAAAAAATATTTGACATGATTTGGGAAACATAACGCTACCCTTCTTAACTCAAATACATGATTTTGACATGGCTTATGAATAAACAAAAAAAAATTAGCCTCAAATCATATCAAGCAAATAATGACCAAAATACACTAAGTATAAATGCCCAAATGCTAGCAAGGGTATGGAAAAATGGGGTTGACTAAAATTAATTAGTTTTCAATCATTATAGGGGAATCAATTGTATAATGAATTTCATGTCAAATGATGCAAAAGACAAGAATAAAAATTGGGTGACCATGTCATTGGCTAGTTATAAAAAGGTCTAGTCCTTTTTACAACCACTAAATCCTAATATTCGCTTAGTGTAGTGCGATGTCCAAACGTATATACGTCCCATGTGCAACTTAGAAGGAGTAAGTGAAGTCAATGTTAGGAGATGAAACCTCAAGTCAAAGCTTCCATAAATAACTAATGGGAGGTAATGACATCGCCCTCAAAATCCAAGTTTACATAAAAATAAAGAAAGCATAAAATAAAAAGACTTTAGGATCATTTTTAAGATCACCCAAAATTTAATGACTTTTTGGGAAGCACTTTAGATGACATTCTTTTTAAGCCTCAGACTAGGCTTTTTACAATAGGAATGGTTCTTTTGATTCCAAGGTTTCCCTAAAGGGGATGAATGGAAGAGTATACATGTGACATCCCTCTTTTTTCCAAACAAAATCTAACTTAAACAACTAAGTAAATAAAAAAACTTGGAAAGGTGAGTTCATTTTTAAGCCCAAAAGGAAAATGAGGTGGTGTTCATTTGACCCCTTGGTCTTAATTGCAAACTTTGAAAAATATACTAAAAAAAAATTACTTAAGCATTTAAATGTTACTTTAAACACCAAAATAACATTCCTAATCCATTTTAATGCATGCAAAAGGTGATCTAAACATGTTTTTAGTAAATTTCAAATCCATTGGTTACCTGTCTATCCTTAAGGAATCACCCCAAAAGTAAATATGTTAGATTAGAAACATTTTAAATAGATTTTCCAAATTTTGTGAAAAATATATGAGAGAAGCTAAACTTATATCAAATTCTAAAAATTTAAGAGAAAACATATGGTTAAAAAAAATTCATCCAAAATGGAATCCATATGACCCCAAACTAAGCATTTTAATATGGACTATTAGCTCTTAGGTTTGTGATTTTAATAAAAACACAATGACCAACATCGGTTATATAACCAATGACAGTTATACTTAATAATGAATGATGGTTATCTAACTGAAAATGGTTATACTAACAATGACCAAACGGCTATGACAATTGATGACAATTTTACTAATTGATGACGGTTATTGTGTAAACCTGTGACAAAGAAAAATGGTAAAACAAAGTTAGAAAATAAAATTTCAAGAGTTTTAATGATCCAAATGAAGATTTAAAGTTTCATAGTGATATTTTTTATGTGTGGGATGCATCTGGTCCCATCAAGTGTGCCAAGATGTAGAGATGATTACAAAGCAAGTTAGTCAAATATTAGTCCATAAATCATGAAAAATGCATAAAGAACTAACTAACTAAGCCTATCTATTCCTATGGGAATTACAATGGATATAAAGAAAAAAATGAAAGAACGCAACATCATATTACCTTCTCAAATGGATTCACCAAACCCATGTGGCTCAAAAGCATGTTCTCCCTTGATCAAGCATCCTTATATTTGTCAACAAAGGTGGCAAACTCCTTAAATGTCTCAAGAACACTCCATAAAACCTAGGCTCATGATTTCAAATCACTAAACTATCCTATCAATGAAGCTTGTAACTAATTTTAATGGTCTATTGCAAAGGATTGTGGAGACAATTTTTATATAATAACTTTGCATAATCAAGCTTAAAATTCATGTCCATGGCCTCTCTATTTATAGGTTTTTGTGATTGGTCAAGATCAACCATGACCATCCATCTCAAGATTGAGATTTGTGGCCATGGATAATCCTAATATTTGGAATTAAACTCATAAATATCCTCAAGATAAATAAGCATTAAAGAGGCATGAGAGGTATTAACTAGGTATGGGTGACCCATAATCCTAATATTTTATGCACTTATGGCTTGATGGATTCCACCCCATAGATGATGTCACTAGGTGATGCAGATATTCAAAATCAATTTCCAATAATGAGTTATTCAAAAAGATCTATGGAATTCTTACTTAAGCTCTTATAATAAATTAATTAGCTTAAGTAACTTTAATCAAGTTTAGTGTAATTCTTTAGAAATTGGTGCACAATTAATCAAAATGGTCAGAAAGTCATATTATTGGGTTATAATTTGAGTATAAAGGAACTGGAAGGTAATGTTAGATGCGTTGGAGCTGTATTCCCATTTAGGATGTTGCCAACACCAAATAACAAAGGTATGTGATGTGTACCAATGAATTAGAAGAAAAAAGTGATCCAGATCACTAAATGATGAACTTGTCATTTTGAATCAAAATGATCTAATCAAAGTTATCTACCCCATAAAATGCATTGCCCTATTTAGGGATACTTTCACCTAAACTAGAACTTGTAAGTGACAAGTTCGAACCATTTAGGGCATTTTATGGATTTTGACCTAAAATGTGCATTTGAGTGCAATTCGAGTAAGATTAAAATTTTTAACATAAATGGTGTAACGAATTGGATGTCTACAAGATACATCACATTGGCATCACTAAGTTTTGGTGTTTTCTTCATGCATTCTCATGAATGTACTTGATTTATTCTATGATAGTCCTCTTTTTTATCTAGATGTCTTGAATTCTACCATGATTCTATATCACTGATCTCCTTTTTGATTGTTTTCCATGTTATTACATGTGCATTTCAAATATCTATTCCATCGCCCAATTTGTGGAGAAATTGTTATTCTTCATATAGCTTGCACATTTGTGCAATTTTCATGCAACATATGATCTTTGTGGATTCTTCAAAGACCAGTCGATCCACAACATAGAAATGACAAAACTTGATTGTAAGTTTGCTTTTTTAGGTTTTGGTATTATTTGAGTTATAGTCAAAATATCTATAAGGATTGGATTCATCTAAGTATTTAGGAAAGTGATTAAATATTACTTTCTTGTTTATGAGATAAAGAAAAAGTCGCATCTTTTTTGGTTTAGTATTAAGTTTATCCTTTAGGTTTAAGTGTTTTTAAATGTTATTTGGTTGATAGTGTTTTTTTAATATAGTGATTTTTCCATTATTATAGTATTTAATTTTTAAAATATTTTTATGATCTATTTTAAGTCAATAGTTAGATGTGAATATAAAAATCATTTAGTCATTGGTATTTTTGAGTCATGAGTCAAGTGTTAGAATCATTGTTTAATTTCAAAAATGTGTCAAAAAATCACAGTGTCTTTTTAGAGAGTCATTTTGTCATTGAGTCAATGTCAAGTATGTCAAACAAAATCAATATTGTAAAGGATGAATTATCATTTGTGCACAATATCCAAACTATGGGAGGATTTTTCCTCAAAAAATTAATGCATCTAAGCTTCATCGATACTTTTGCTGAGTGAGTAGCTTCACCTATTAGAGGTTGGAGTACACTAGAGGATGGAGGCTTTCTATGCCTCTAATTAGCCACTAATGAAGGGGTGCTTTTCCTTATAGTGGTACACACACACACACACACACACACACACACACACACACACACACACACACACACACACACACACACACACTTTTATGCACATGTTTATATGTGTGATGAATAAAATGTGTATTTTCTATTTACCCCAGTTGGATTGGAAAAAAGTGTTATGGATGTGGCAAGAGTTGTATAGGAGAGAGGCTAACTACATAAAATCCTCTGATTGCCATAATTATTTATGAAGATGATCAACTAGTGAAACATCCATTACATTCACATGGAGTAAATTCAAGATGCATTTTTTGCATAGTAGTGGTCATGTGAAACAAGATCTAGATAGTAGTATACATACCTACAAGTATGCATTAGCATACAATTCTATTCGAGCCAGTTCTTGGAGATATAAGAGTGAAAGTTGAATAGATAGTTCCTAATGGTAAGTTCTTACACTGTATAGGTTGGTGTGGTTCCCTCAGTGAATGGGTGATGGCAAATGTACCTATTAGAATTTTTGATACTGATTTGATTGATGTGTTCCTTCTTTACTTTCATTAAGCTTGTGAAACACAAATTACCATGTAAGGCCTAAAGGGGGAATGTTAGGAAATAATTAGTCCTCACATTAATTTGTGTGAGTAATTATAAAAGTAATAATTCACTGTTAGTTATATTTAGGTAGAAATTGGTTATCATAATATTGTTACAATAATATTATGAATATAAATTAGTTGTTAGAATATATTATTTGGTTAGATATATTACTATATGTTACAACAATATTATGATTATAAGTTTATGAGTGAGAATAGGATGTGAGTAGATATTATAAGAGAGATTTGTGGTGATATGGTTCACCTTGTTTATAGGAAAAACATTCCTATATAAATGTAACATTCATATGAATTTGTAATAGAATAGAGAAAATATTTTATAGTGTGAAGAATTATTTTATTTTGTGTGTTTGGATCCATTATTTTCCATGTTTTGTTTATGAACATTTGAACTAGATTCATTATTATTTATGGATGTGCTTTTTTTTTATGTTGATACATGTCCCTTAACTCTCAATCAATGCATGTTTTATCATCAAACTAGCATATTACTTTTATAATTCCTTCTTGTCATGCAAAGGATGAAATCTGCATTTTTTCATTCATGTATGAACATTTATATTCCTTATTTTTATTTTTATTTTAATGGCTAAAAATAATAAAACCCAATACTCCATTCAACCTGTAAATATTGTAAATAAGTTTATTTTTATTTTTATTATTTTCAATAAAGGGAACCTCCCCTTCGAATAGAAGAAAGAACTTTCATCTCATTCAATGTTACAAAATACAAGACTTGTCAAAGTAACACATATTTCACAGTGGACCTATCTAGATTTTGTTTATGATTCTAAACCTACATAGTCACATCTTCTCTTTATTTCCATTTTCATATAGTCATATTAGTCAACAAAAAATTGTGTGTAAGCTAAGTATATCTCTTCTTAGTATTTTACAAAAATAACAACTTTCCATATTTAGGTTTCATTTTAGCTATTGAAAACCCTATTAGGTTTCAACTTTGATGAGTTAATTTGTAGGTCATCCACATATATTTGAAGGTCAAATTTTTAGGCACAAGTGTTATTCAAATAGGCACATGTGATTATGTCATTAATTCTTTGATTTCTTATAAAAGTCAAGATCAACCCACAAAGGACTATAATGGCAATCGATCTTGTCCCCTTTTGGTTGATTCTTACCCTGAGTAGTTGCAGTCATAATTATTATTGAACGTGCAATATCACTCTAAGTTAATCATTTCCAGTTATCTTTCAATCACACACAGTTAACATACATGTATAAAACATTTAAGTCTTTTTGTGTTATTCATATTTATCCTTCTTTCATTAGTTTATGTTACATATATTTCAATTCTGTACATTCATTTTATTAGTTGCAAGTTATTTTACATAATTTGTTATCTTTATATTCATTTTATTTTAATTATATTTAATCACCAAGTTGATTTTAAATTATGATAAAATAGGGCTAAATCACATCCTATACAATCAAAATTAGGCTCATAATTTGGCCCAAATCATATCACTGATTGTACCAATTAATTAATTGGATCAATTTGAGGTAGAATTAGATCTAATTTATCTTAAAATCATATCTTATTATAGTATTTAGGTTCAAGTGGCTAAAATTGATGTTGATTGCATTTGCGATTGAATAAATTGATTTCTTGGTTTATTATTTTACATCTTGATTCCTTGTTAAACAAAATTATGTGATTATCCATGGATATTTATAGTTGAAAAATTTAGATTTGGCTATATGTTTTCATTATGAATATGTTGATTTGTTAATTTATTTATATATTACGATGTATGTATATCATGTTGTTATGGTCTAACTACCTGCTTGTTGTGAGGTTGATGCATAAGAACTCATCCCTTAGAGCATGACAAAGGGAAAGCATCATTAGAGAGGATGATGTAGATAGAGGTGTCAAAGGACAACAAATAAACTAGCTAGAACCCTATAGAAACCACATTAAAAAGTACATGTTAAATGCATGGTTTGAATGGTTAGCATTATCACATACCTTATGTTATCTGCATTTAGGTAATTGTATATGTGTGCATGTTATTCTAGATTTATGCTTAGGTGATGTAATATTATGTGATTACATGTTGTGTGTTTATAATGCGTCATTGTATTCTTTATTATTAATGTTTTGTGAGAATGCTAATTTACTTGAATAAGTATTTAGAGCTATTATATGTAGACTAACCTATGAATTAAATCTAGACGTTGTTTGAAATGTCTAGTTGGTTTTTATGGGCCATTTTGGCCCACATATAGAGATCTTGCATGGTTTGATGAAGCAGTGGATCAAAGGTTTAGAAATGGATCCAACATTTGCAAATAGAGAGGGTCCAAGCAAGGTTTTCTAAGGATCCAACAATAGTGTTCAAGGATAAGCCTGCAAGCCAAAAGCTAAGTGCAAAATATTTTATTTAGTTAAGTCTATACTTGTTCATTATTTTGGACTTCATGAGGACTAAGTGTTTCTTTTTTTGGGACCTTTTTTGGCTGAGTGCTAAGTGTTAAATTCTTTCAGACAAGTTGTCTGAGACAAGGTTTCTGAAGGGATAATTCTTTTGAACAAAATGTCTGATGCAAAATGAAAAGACCATTTACTTCAAGAAAATTATTTGGGATAATGTTTTTGAAGGGTAACTCTTCAATAAAATGGTCATTTTCAAAATTTCCAAAGGAATTCTATAGTAAAGTGCTCTAAACAATTTCCTTGAAAGGTTATTTTCTTGAGAAATGATCCATTTAAAAGTTTTGAAGGTTTCTTTCCCTTGGGGAAAAAGCTTTTCAAAGTTTATGAAAGACCATTTCAAGAATGTCAAAGGGTTCTTGGAAAAAATTCCAAAGGGACTTTTCAAAAATTTGAAGGGTTTTTTCCTTTCAAAAAAGGTTCATTGCAAAAACTCTAAAGGGCACTTCTTAGAAAAAGGGATCACTTTCAAGAAAGTCAAAGGGTTCTTTGCAAAAATTTCAAAAGGACTTTTTTAAAATTATGAAGGGTTATTTCCTTTCAAAAAAGTCTCATTGTAAAAACTCTAAAGGGCACTTCTCAAAAAAAGGGATCACTTTCAATAAGGCTAAAGGGTAACTTTCCTTTCGGAAAGGGCTTTTCAAGTGAAAAATAAGGCACTTTACAAGAAATCTGAAGTTCCATTTTTGAATAAAGTTGTTCAAGGCCAAAGAAAAGGAATGAATTATTTCAAGAGAATTTTCCATGAGCAAATAGTCTAAAGAAGTAGTCAAAAACAAAAGTCTAAATGAATTAATGATGGGCCTGCAAATGTCAAGTTTGAGCCCCTACAATTAGCCGTTACCTTTGGTCAATTTTTTAAAAGGTTCATCAAGATTGTCATGAGCTTGACACTTGTCAATATCTAGCAAGGAGATCAACAAATGAGAAAAGGCTAGGTTTGCAAAAGGATCCTAGTGGGATTTTGATAGCCAATCTATAGAAAAGGATAAGAAATTATCCTTTTAACTTTGATGATGTGGTCTACAGCTCACATTCAAAACATGTAAAGTGGTCAAACTAAGAATAGATGCATCTAGGTAGATCAAAGAACATGAAAAGTAAAGAAACATGCCAAGTTTTAAATGCAAAAGATCAAATAATTTATGCTTGGTAGGAACATACAACAACCTACGATATGGCTCTCAGCTCCAATCAAGGGAGACTTGAATGCATGAGGGGCTCAAGGAGATTTGTGATGATCTTGGATGGTTCATTGCATGATCAAGGAAGTTGCATGAATTTAATATAAAAAGAGACTGAGTACAATAGTAGTGGTCCTAGCCACTGATGATTTCTTCTCTCAGTTCTTTGTTCTCCCATGCAAGCCCTTTCTTTCTCTTTTCCCTTTATCTATATATATCTCATGTTTTTCCATTTTGCGGGGTTCTCAATTTAAAAAAAAAAAATTATATCTCTTTAAGAGATGGGACATCCTTTGAGATATTGTAAAATATGCTCAGCTTGATTAGGCTCGACCCTACCAAACATTTATAAGAACTACCTCTTGATGAAATAAAGGATTTTATTTGCCTATCTCTTGCCTTAGATTCATGTCTATTGAGTTGTGCACTATGGCATTATGTGAAGGAGAATATTCCTCATCCATGGTCCTCTTTTTTGACCTTGTTTAGGGAGTTTTTCAACATTTTTTGCAGGTCTGGTTGAGTGCTCTTTCTACCATTAATGTGAAATTTCAATGAGTCTTAAAACTCATTTTTGTTTGCATTCATTGCTTCCTAAACCTCCTCCATGAAATATCAATGCAATCATATTGATCTTAAGGTTGTGTAAGTCAGTATTGTCCTCTACAGAACTAGTGTGGCTTCAAGCTTATGTGAGTTTCCCATTTTATTTTGGTGTATTGCCTAGTTAGCTTTTTTAGGATCCCTTATCCCCTTTCTAGCCCTTTTGCCTATGGAGAATTAGTTTAGCTTTAGTTTTAGGTGATCTACCAAGAGGAAGCTAACCTTCTCGGGAGGTTCAACTTCACTACAGGATACCCACAACCTAAGGTTGTTCCAATATTGTAGCTGGGAATAAAAGAGCCTAAAAAATCTCGCACAAGGGTGGAATTCTAGCCTACAATAGTTTCTTAATAAAAGACCAAATGCATTAGCCAAATTAGTGGGTTAATTATTGTTAAACCACTATAGAGATAGTTATGAAAATATTTTGAAAGATAAAATTAATTGATATAATTAATGTCACCTTGAAATTAAAAAAAGAAGGAAACAAGATAAATAAAATAAAATTGGAAACTATATATTTGGGGAAATAAATAAAACGAAAAGAATAAAACTAATAAAAAGAAAAAAAAAAAGAAAGTAAAACTTGTTAGAAAGTTGGACGTTGGTTTTAAAGGAGACATTCATGCAAAAGAAAAAGAAGGAAGATAATATATAAGGGGCAAGTGCAAAATAGAATAACAAGAGTAGAATATTAGATAGAAAAAAAAAGACAAGACGTAGAGGAACATCAAGCTTATTGTCAGGTAGGCAAAGCATTTTAATTATGTTGATTCATAAGGAATAATATGATAATTTAGCATAAACTGTAACGATATGGTATGTGTAGCAATTCTATAGTGTGTAAAACACATACATACACACACGATATGGTAGGATAAAATAAGAATTATTGTAGTGTGCAAATCTAATGAAAAAATATAGAATTATCATATTAGTTCTTAATGACAATAATGGTGTGCAGCAACTCATATAAGAATCACCTTGACATATATAACACAACATTATTTCATAGTTCATCATAATCCAATAACTTATATTAAGTATGTAGTGATTTATAATTATGTCAGATTAAACATGCAAAAACTTACACTAAATATGCAACAAGTTATAATTGTGTTTGAGTAAGCGTCAAGTCTATTGTATAGAGCAATATGCAGCTATATTATAACTAAAATATTATCAAGGGATATTTAAGAATAAACCAAATATTTTTAAAGTGATATGTGCAGCTTAATTGAAATATTATCGTTGAATATACTCCATAATATTAACTACTGTGTAAAAATTTTGTTTGTATTAAGTTTGAGTCTTTATGCATTGATGTACAACATCTATATTCGTGGTTGTATGTTTGTAGATTATAGAATTATGTATTATATACTTTTAAACTTCTTGAAGTTTTTATAAAAGTATGGTTTTATATACTTTGGCGACTAGGAAGGTAAGGTTTTATAATATTTATAAAATATTAAATTTCAATATTATAATAAAGTAAATACACTATAGCATGTCAGTATAAAGTGAATACACAAAATGTTATTAATGTATATCGGGTGATGAACTTTATAATCATATATTACTCCAAAATCTGACAGAACTAAAATATACTTAGAATAATTATGGAGCAATCTGATCAACTGTGATGATGTTAAATTCTAACTCTCTAGCACAACTAGCAAAAGACTAATGGCAATTGATACATTGGAGAATAACCACCACTTTTTACAAAATTTTATGGGTGATAGGTGAATTTTTTAATTTCAACATATATCTTTTCATTAGGATGATAGTCATTTTATACTTATAGAGATAATTCACTTGAATGGGTAAGATCATTATATTTGTATGGGTAAGATCATTATATTTGTATATCATGTACTTGAATGGGTAAGATCATTATATTTGTATGGGTAAGATCATTATATTTGTATATCATGTGGATACAGTGGAATGGTATATACATTGTCCATTTTTGAAATCATATCATTACATTTTTTGATAGATCAATCCATGTAAGTATTACTGTGGTTTATACTTAATGTGTTACATCTCGATTTAGCATATGTTATATGCAAGTCCTTGAATTTAAATGTTGTTTCTTGCCCAGGGAATGTTAATATGATGAGCTCAAATTAGAGGACTAGGGTATAAAATTAAGTATATAAGTGGGTATTTGGGATGGTATGAGATTGAAAAAGTATCTATGCTTTTATAAGCATGAATGTGATTTTATAAATTTAAATATATTTGTTATCTTAGTCTATTTTCCATCTACAGTTGTTCTGTCAATCCTTTCCTAAACTGGTAATTTATTATATGATATTATTCACCAATAATATATTAGTTGAGATCATTATTAAACATTATGGTATGATAAATTTTTGATTTGTTTTCCATTCAAGTGGAAAATGGAACATCTAAGGTACTCAGTCTGAGTAGGACCATGTTTTGTTTGTCCTTACTTTATTTAGTTAAGGGAGTGAGTCCATCTTGGGAGTTTGTCTAATCTCGATATGAGTAGGCATTTTTAGGATTGATTTAGAATATTTAATCTATATTAATTTAGTCTGAATATGTGAACTATACCCCTTTCATTGACTGCACTATGATACTCATATCACTATCATTAACTTGTGAGGTATTAGGATTAAAGCATCATCATACTATTACTTAGTGTATTAAAATGATCTTTATGATGTGATATTGGAATAAAATATTGATATGGTGTTATCACTGAGTGTGTGTGTGTGTGTGTGTGTGTGTGTGTGTGTACACATATACACACACACACATATATGTATATATATACACATATATGTATGTATATATACACACACACACACACACACACACACACATATATATATATATATATATATATATATATATATATATATATATATATATATATATCTATATATATATATATCTGTGTGTATACACACACACACACACACACACACACACACACACATATATGTGTGTGTGTGTGTGTATTGTGAACATGAAAGTTCTAAGAATTTTTGAAAACATAGGGACTTCTTGATTAAAAAACATACATGAAATTTGACATAATTTTTACATATCATTTGAGTACTTTGGTATGGTACATAATATGATGTATATGTAATAATATATAGGAAATATACCTATAAAACTAAATGGTTAAAATAAGACATATATTTTCATAGGGATTAGAAACTATAGCCATATGAAAATAGTCTCCTAGAGATGGAATGAGTTGTTTATGTGAAAGATTATGTTATAACTGGGTAGATGCAAATATTATGATTGACTATTTGTAAGTAAGTAGTGCACACATAAAAATAATGGAATGAATTATTACTACTTATACTATATATTTGAACCTACTTATACTATATATTTGAACCTACTTATATAGGTTAGGTTAAGCAATTTAAACATAGGGTATACCTGGGTGGTAAAACCCAAACCTACTTGATTATTTTTTAGATAGATACAAATTTTGAGGGGATCCTACCCCTTTATTAATGTTGAAAAATGATTACAAAACCAAGATATAAACACCATGATTCAAAGGACACAAATATAACAAACATCCAAAAGGCTAGAGGAAACTAAACAACAACCCAAACTACAACCCAAGAAGCCAAAATGAAACCTCAACATGCGGAATAGTAATCTAGAAGATTAGCTATCTTGCCTTTTTCCTTTTTTTACTTCCTTCCATAATTCAAGCTTAAAATTTACAATAGCTAATTGATTATTTAGATTTTGTATTTTTGAAGTTCTATTATCCAACAAATCTTTGTCTGATTCTAAGTTTTCAGACTTATGTCCTCTTTTAACTCCCCCAACTAGCTGCTTTACATGATAAATTTGAATGGTTTCATTCACCTCTTTATTGGTCAATTTTTCATTAGAAGCAATTGATTTTTATTTTTTCTTGTTACCTTCCATTTCTATGTCAACTCATATCTCTAGTTGCTGAAAAACATCTTCTACCACTAGTGATGGGTTAGGCACATTTCATTTATTTGATTTTGGCTTTTCTCCCTTCTTTTTCATTGCTTGTGAACACCCCTAAGAATAGGATGCATAAAGATGGTCTGGTGATCTAAAATTATGACATATAAACATAATATTATCATAGTCAAGAATTTGATTATGCTAATTATTACCATATTTTAAAATAATTTTATCAGCGATTACTTTACTTAAATCTAACTCAACACAAAAACATGTATAAGTGCATAAAATTGTATCACCCCACTCATTGTCATATTTCAAGAAAGTCCACAAAGCATTAGCTATATCTCTATGAGCATGCCAAAAGTGCAAAGTCAAATTAGGTAAATGAACCCAAACTGGCACCTTCATGACTAAAAGAGTGAGAGGGTTAAAATCCAGAGATTAGGGCATGATGAACAAGCCTATAGTACCCCAAAACCAAGGACCTTTTGAGAGGCATTTTTGTAATATTGATATTCATAAAAATGAACAACAAAAGAAACCTTAGAACACAAATAAATTTCACATTGACTTATCCATGTCTCATGAACCCATTTATATAAGGTTGATGTAGATGACCAAATACCATTAAATCTATAGATGACTGCATCTCTCACCAGAGTTTTAAAATACACATTTACCTCCTCATTTAAGATCTCCACAGAAGGGACCTCCTTAGCTTGATCAACAATGTATACAAGGGGAGGGATTTCACTATATTAGGGATGGGGGTATCATTTCTGTTTGCATCTGAGGATGTTTTGACTACTTCCTTGAAAGACTTCATGAAATAAGCCTTTTTTGATCCTACAACACCCCCCTCAACAATGAAGTCATGACATTGGTGGAGTCCCTACAGATCTTATAACGAGATAAAGGTAAAAGGTCTTGGAGTTATTTTCCTTTGTAAACTAGACTTTGCACAGTTATAGGGATGATGATCAATTGATCTAAATGTCATTTTAAATCCAAAATCTAATCATAGATTTTTGCCCAAAGGCAAAGAGTATTCCCTGATATAGATTTTATCATCAGTTGGATGCTATTCCTATCTTCAACATCCACATTTGGGAAAGGCAATCATGCATTTTGATGGATGGATTCCAATAAAGGGAAATCATTATCTTCTGTGACATGATGGGTATCTAATGAAATTTTGCCAAGTGGAATAGCCATATTACTATCTTTGTGGCAGCCATATGTATTACCCTATATTACAATAGTGTAAGATTTTAGTCTCCCCTCTAATGAGTTCGTAGACCCCTCATAAAGGATATTTTCCTTCTAATGGATGAAATAATATATACTCCTCTCGAATCTTCTATCAAGCTCAACATATGAAAAACCATAGATAATTATGCTCCTATCTTCCCCGATATTGTCCTCTTGTCTATGTTTAGATCCCTCTACCATCATGAAGAGCACCACCGTTGTGCACATGACCTTCATAAAAGAGGCATCCTTAAGGTTCATGATTTTAGGGCTCATGATTTATATGTTTTCCCTCTCCCATACCTACTTGATTTTTATGATTATGAGACATTTGGTTTTCAAAATTATGATACTAGTTATTTGTGATTGAGTAGTATGCTCATGTACAATGAACTATGATATTATGGGATGTCATAGAGTGTTTTCACTTAAAAATTATATTCTAATGTATATTGTACCTAGGAGGTAACAATTATAATTATTGTGTCTAGATACATTCATATGTTTGATGGACTAAATGTATGCACATTGGTTATTTTTATGAATAGTATGTTTTATGACAGTTAGTAGGACATTATTTATGCATGCATACAATCCTTGAGAGTATAGAAAATGATAGAATAGAATATTTTATGTTCATGTGAACTAAGACTTGTTATGTCTATTTTCTTGAATAGAAACTTATGTTTCCATAGATTTATGACTACTTTGTTATGATCGATTGTACAAAATTAATAGTTATGTCTTATAACACTATACTATGATAATATGAGTTATCATAGCACGTAGTATATTTGGAAAATATTTATAGTAATTAGAAACTGTAGCTAAATGTGTGTTTTATTTGGATGGTATAAAGTGTAGTTATTATTTTGATTATGGGATAGATAATAATGCAAGATTCATTCATACATTGGATGGAATAAATGTATGTTGTTAGATTATCCTATGCTTAGCATGTTATGTGATATTATTTTATTAAGATGTAAATTGTATGATTTTTTTAGTTATATTATGTTAACCAATCTCTCATTATTGATACTAAGTACATAGTGAGATGGATTTCACTATCTTACTAATATGATAATGTTAGATGAAGGTAATCTGATCAAGTGGTGTGTATGAATTTTGACTGATCTATAGATCGCCATTATTTATTATTTGAAAATATTATCTAAATTAATGTTTAGTGAGAGATTGTCATTTCATGAGTATGATTTACATGTTTGTGCGATATCTTAAAATAGAATGGATTATTTTTGATACACCGTATGTTTAGTTTTATAAATCATACAACACATGGGTACTAGTTTGTCTCTCTAGATTATTATGCCATCATTATCTACTCATCCATGAAGGGAGGGCCATTCCCTAATGGTATTAGTGTGGGGGATCATTGGTCCATGGTTGGTGTGGAAAATCACTCAGATGATGCTCTCCCTCCTCATAGTAGTACTACTTTTGAGATGATAATTGAATTTTTCACATATACCAGAGAGTTCAAGGAACTCATGCTCTGGGGAGCCATGTATCTTATTTATGTACATTGGATTATATTTTATTAATGATTGAAAACATTATCATGAAGAACTATAATTACCTATTTACTATGGATTGACAACAATGGTTGTATATTTTACCATCCATGATTGGCTATTTATAATTACTTTCTATGTTTGTATTATGATGTTTTTCTTATGATGATCTTAATCAGTGATGTATGGTGCATTATGCTTCATTTATACTTATCACACTTAAAATTACATATATGATTTTTGATTAGATTCTCATGGTGTAATCTATTTAAAGTATATGTTATTAAAAAAAAAATTATCTATGTCAAACCCAATAGGGTTATTACATTTGGTATCAAAGTTGTGGCTCAAAATCTATGACCTAATGTGTCCATTAGTGTTTTGTATCCTTCTATTTATCAAAAAAAAAGAATATGAAATGTGTGTGGTACATTAAGTGTGTACCTTAGGAGCATTCCTACCCTCTTAGAGTTGTTAAGGGGTTGATTTATTGAGTGTCTCAATGATGATGGTTATATACGAGGTTTGGGTAGGTGAGTATATAACATATTTCATGAGTTGTGAATAGAATTTCCTACCATATTTTTGATCATTTAGATCGAACACCTCAAGGATGATTACATTCTTACTTGTAGTCATCTTCACCATTCATAATTTGTGTTGAGAACATTAAAAAAGCATGTGATTCTTCTCACTTAAGTATATGTGCATTAGTTTTATGTCTTATATATAGTAATTTTAGTAGTGGGAAATCCTATAAGATCATTTTTAGTTTGGCACCACCACCTAGTGTGGTGTAAATTCTCCTTGTAGTAGAGTGTAGTTATCTTTTTTGAGGAATCCAATGTGTTAAGAGTTGGCTCATGAGTCAACACCCCATATATTTATGTGGATTGGGAAGAGGTGTCCTCTCTCATAGTTAGCTTAGAGGTGAGTTTTTATTCTCTCACTCTCCTTTGACATCATTATAAGCTACTAAAATAATTCTTATTTTCATGATGTTGAAACTTGTTTCTGAAATGTTGTTTTGGACCATATTCCTTGGAGTTCATAGAATAGTGTCTTCTACTTATTGTTGATAGATAATTTTTATATATGGAATGGATTGATTCATCTTTGTGGTTAATATTTTACTTTTGGTTGTGGAAGCAGGTTATGATAATACTCTTACAAGTTTAGTAAGTAGGTAGTGATTATGGAAACTTAGGTTGTGATGGTTTCCTTATACCATGCGAGTGTATTTAAGAGTTTTATTATTGAGATGTTAGTTATCTACTTTTCACTTGTGACTTTTTAAGAGTCCCTACTTTATCTAACATGTAAACCGAGACTACATGGAATGGCAAACCTTGAATTAATATTAATTCTAGATTAAGAATTATAAGTTGATTATAATTGTTATGTTATTATATACCCTTTATTTGATTGATACTATTGTCTTTTAGCTTAAATCATGTTGTTTTGAAGATATATTTATGTACTCTTTGATGGGAACAAGTAGGGTATATGATGTGCAAAACATCTTGTTAGTCTAAAAGGGTTGAGATAAACTTTTAACTTGTTATGTAACTAGCTGAGTAAGCAAGGAGACATTGTATCACTTGTTATATTTATAAGGTTGTAAGGATAGTGTGATCCTTAAACTTTATATGTTATGTCAATTTTAAAATTATTTCCTCTTAACTATGAATATAATTTAATATATTAAGCTATGAAATATGAGACTAGTTATGTTTGGCTAATGGCGACTTAATACAATTATGGAATTATTGTATGATTTTTATTATAATGTATATAGCATATATTATTTATTTTTATGGTATGTTTGTATGGAAATGTGATTCATTAAACCTTGTGCACATTTTGGAGATTATTAGGTCATGGAGACCTAAGGGAAGAGTGGTGAATTAAGAACATGAGTACTAAGAGATGGGAGTGGATCTTATTTAGTCTCACATTGACTCAATATTTATTGAGTTTGGATCTGATAAGGGGAGCTTGTCATATCCAAGATTTGATAGATGGAATTGTAAAATTTAGTCATATGGTCATACACATGTATACTATGAAATAGTTATTCCTTAATTTTGTATACATTAGAAATATGGTATTTTTAATTCCTATTCATCATCATACTTGTCAGGAGATACGTAGAGTAGTGATAGTATTGACAGGCTATACTTATCAGAAGCTATGTGAATTAGTGATGGTATTAACTTATTCACATCATTTTTTCTAGGTTCCCTAATTACTTTTCTCCAAAATGAGAAAAAGACTCTATAGGATAGAGAGATGTGTAGAGGAACCAGAAGGCTTTATGGAACTCTCTCTAGGCATTTATTTTGAATTTTATGATGATTTCATGATCTTTTGGGAAGTTAGTGAAATTTTCACCAAGATATGTGGGTGCCCTTCAATGTATTGGAAGTGGTCGATCCTATAGAATATAGACTTGGCTTGCCAGTTCTGGCTCTGGGGTGGTCATGTAGAGACAATCAGATTAAGTGACACTCACAAACTTTGTTTGCATAATAGAGATATATCATAGTGTAGGGTCTTATGAGATCAATACTCTGAGAATAGTACTATTTAAGACTATAATGAGTTATATAGGTGAATTTCAAATTTATCTACTTAATTTGATACTTTATTGTATGATGTTTCTCTGTTGAACAATATTTTTTAATTCAAAACTTATGTTTGAATAGGAGTCATTTGGGATGATGACTAGTTTTAGGGCATAAGGATGTCACATCCCAATTCCTCGCTAAACAAAATTATGTGATTATCTATGGATATTTACAATTGACAAATTTGGATTTAACTATTTTAACTAGGCTTTGAGATATATGTTGTTATGAGACAATAGGATGTTGCTTGGGTTACATGATTAAATTTCTATGAGTTAGTTTTAGTGTGTATGTTTACATTATAACATGTTAATTTATTATTTTATTTATATTTTATGATGTATGCATATCATGTTGTTATGGTCTAACTACCTACTTGTTGTGAGGTTGACGTAGGATAACTCATCCCTTAGAGCGTGATGGAGGAAGAGCATCATCAGAGAGGGTGATGTAGATGGAGGTGTTAGAGGATGATAGAGAAACTAGCTAGAAATCTACACACACCATGTTAGAAAGTGCATATTAAATGCATAGTCTGAATGGTTAGTGTTAGCACATTATTTATGTTATATGCATTTAGGTAATTGCATATGTGTGCATGTTAGTCCAAATTTATGCTTAGGTAATTTAATCTTATGTGATTGCATATTGATATGCATTTATGATGCATCATTGTATTCTTGATTATTAATGTTTTGTGATAATGCAAATTTGCATTAATAAGTATATGGACCTAACGTATGTAGACTAACCTATGAATTAAACCTAGATGTTTTTTAGAATGTCTAGTTGGCTTCTTAATAAAAAACCATATGCATTAGGCAAATTAGTGGGCTAATTATTGTTAAAGCACTATATAGATAGCTATGAAAAGCTTTTGAAAGATAGAGTTAATTGATTTAATTATTGTCACCTTGGAATTAAAATGAAAATAAAAAAATGAAATAAGATAAATAAAATCAAATTGAAAACTACATATTTGAGAAAATGAATAAATCAAAAGGAATAAAACTAAAAAAAACAAAAAGATTAAAAAAAAAATCATTGAAAAGAAGGATGTTGGTTTTAAAGAAGGAGATATTAATGTAAAAGAAAAAAAGGAAGATAATATATAAGGGCGAAACACATAATAGAATAACAGAGGGAGAGAGGCGTAGAAGAGTAGAAGATTAGATATAAAAGAGAGAAGACAAGAAGTAGAAGGAACATCAAGCTTATTTCCAGGTAAGAAAATCATTTTAATTCTGTTCATTCAAGGAATAATATGATAATTTAGTATAAATTGCAGTGATCTAGTATGTGCAACGATTCTATAGTGTGTAAAACATATACATGATCTAATATGATAAAATAAGAATTATTATATCGTGAAAATATGATGAAAAAAATATAGAATTATCATATTGATTCTAAATTACAAATTTGATGAAAATAATGGTGTGCAAAGACTCATATAACAGTCAACTTGACATATATAATACAACAATATTTTTTAGGTCATCATAATCCAATTACTTATATTAAGTATGCAATGATTTACAATTGTGTCAGTTTAAACATGCATCAACTTATATTAAGTATGCAATAATTTATAATTATGTTTGAGTAAAGATAAAGTCTGTTGTATAAAGTGATATGCAGTTATATTATAACTAAAATATTATCATGAGATATTTAAGAATATGCCAAATATTATAAAGCAATATACATTTTAACCAAAATATTATCATTGAATATACTCCATAATATGAATTATTATGTAAACATTTTATTTATATTAAGTTCAAGTCTTTAGCATCATTGTACAATAGCTACATTCATGGTTGTATGTTCGTAGATTATAAAAATAAGTATTATATAGTTTTAAGCTTCCTAAAGGTTTTATATACTTTGGTGACTAGGAAGGTAAGGTTTTATAATATTTATAAAATATTAAGTTTCAATATTATAATACATTAAATACACTATAGCATGTCAACACAAAGTGAATAGATAGAATGTTATTAAAGTATATTAGGTGATGAACTTTATAATCATATATTACTCCAAAATTTGACATAACTAGAATATACATAGAATATTATCAAGCGATCTGATAAAAAATGATGATGTTAAACTCTAACTTTCTATTGTAACTAAAAAAAAAAATATTTTAAATCAATACATTGGAGAATAACCACCACTTTTTATAGAATTTGATGGATGATAGATGAATTTTGGAAGTTCAACATATATATTTTTATCAAGATGATAGTCGCTTTATAATTATAGAGATAATTCACTTAAACGGGTAAGATCACTATATTTGCATATCATGTGGATATAGTGGAATGGTATATACATAATCCATGTTCCAAAGATAATCATTACATTTTTTGCTAGATCAGTCCATGTAAGTATTACTATGATTTATACTTAATGCGTTACATCTTGAGTTATAGTATATTATATGCAAGCCCTTGAGTTTAAATGTTGTTGTTTTCCCAAGGAATGTTAATATGATGAGCTCAAATTGGAGGAAATGGGGTATACAATTAATTATATGAGTGGGTATTTGGGATGGTACGAGATTGGAAAAGTATTTGTGCTTTTATAAGCATGAATGTGATTTTATAAATTGAAATATATTTGTTATCTTAATCTATTTTCCATCTATAGTTGTTATATCAATCCTTTCCTAAATTGGAAATTTATTATATGATATTATTCACTAATAATAGATTAGATGAGTTCATTATTAAACATGATGGTATGACAAATTTTGAGTTGTTTGTTATTTGAATGGAACATGGAACATCTAGGGTACTCAATCTAAGTAGTACCACACTTTATTTGTCCTTACTTTCTTCAATTAAGGGAGTGCATCCATCTTGGGAGATTTTCTAATATTGATATGAGTAGGCCCTTTTAGGATTGATTTAAAATATTTACTTTGTATCGATTTAGTCTAAATATGTGAACTATACCCCTTTCATTGACTGCACTATGATACTCATATCTTTATCACTAACCTATGAGGTATCAATATTAAATCATCATCATATTATTATTTAGTGTATAGAAATGATATTCATGATGTGATATTGGAATAAAATATTGATATGTTGTTATAACTAAATATAATCTACTGTATTATGATGCTTAAGGAACATGGAGTTATGTACGACTTGAATACATCAGGGTGGAAATCTATTTAGTTAGGAGTAAAAAATACAAAGGAGTTTTACATTATTAAATTCCATAAAGGTTGTCAATATGTACACACACACACACACACACACACACACACACACACACACACAATGAACATGAAAGTTCTAAGGATTGTTGAAAACATAAGGATTCTTGATTAATAAACATACATGAATTTTGATATAATTTTTACATATCATTTGAGTAATCCTATATGGTACATAATATGATGTATATGTACTCGTATATATGAAATATACCTATAGAATTGGATGGTTAAAATAAGACATAGAGTTTCCTAGGGACCGAAAACTATAACCATATGAAAATAGTCTCCTAGAGATGGAATGAGTTGTTTATGTGAAAGATTATGTTATAACTAGTAACTAAAAATATTATGACTAACTATTTGTAAGTAGTGCATACATAAAAATGATGGAATGAATTATTAATTATTATACTATATATTTGAACTTACTTATAGAGGTTGGATTAATTAGTTTAAACATAGGGTATACCCAAGTGGTAAAACCCATACCTGCTTGATTATTATGATTATGAGACATTTGGTTTTCAAAATTGTGAGACTATCATGTATAATGAACTATGATATTATGGGATGTCATAAAGTTTTTTCATTTAAAATTTGTAGTCTAATATATGTTGTATCTAGGAGGTACAAACTATAATTATTGTGTCTAGATACATTCATACGTTTGACAACATAAATGTATGCACGTTGGTTATTTTTATGAATAATATGTTTTATGACAGTTAGTAGGGCCTTATTTATGTATGCAAACAATCGAAAGCTAGAATGGAATATTTAATGTTCTTGTGAACTAAGACTTTCTTGTTATGTCTATTTCCTTGAATATAAGCTTATGTTTCCATAGATTTATGACTACTTTATTATGACTGATCATGGAAAATTAGTAGTTATGTCTTAAAACATTATACTATGATAATATGGGTTATCATAGGGTGTAGTATATTTATACAATACATATAGTAATTAGAAACTATAGTTAAATGTGTGATTTATTTAGATAATATAAATTGTAATCATTATTTCTATTATGGGATAGATAATAATGTGAGATCTATTCATACGTTTGATGGAATAAATGTATGAGGTTAGATTATCCTATGCTTATCATGTTATGTGATATGATTGGTAGTAGGATCTAAATTTTATGAATCTTTTGGTTATATTATGTTAACTAATCTCACATTGTTGATACTGAGTAAGTAGTGAGATGGACTTCACTGATTTACTATCATCACAATGCCAAATGAAGGCAATCCGATCAAGTGGTGTGCATGAATTTTGAATGATCTATAGATAACTATTATTTATTATTTGAAAACTTTGACCAAAGTATTATTTAGTGAGACATTGTCATTTCATGATTATGATTTACATGTTTGTGCGATATCTTGCAATAGAATGGGTTTTATATGATACACTGCATGTTTAATTTTAGAAATCATATAGCACACAGGTACTAGTTTGTCTCTCTAAATTACCATGCCATCACTATCGACTCATCCATGAAGGTAGAGTCATTCCCTTATGAGATTAGTGTAGGGGATCATTGATCTGTGGTTAGTGTAGAAAAGTGCTTAGATGATGCTCTCCCTCCCCATAGCAGTACTAATTTTGAGATGACACTTGAGATTACCACATATACTAGAGAGTCTAGGGAACTCATGCTCTGGGAAGATATGTATCTTATTTATGTACATTATAATCTATTGTATCTATTATTAGAAAAATTATCATGAAGAACTGTAATTACCTATTTACTATGGATTGATAATAGTGGCTGTATATTATACCAGCCATGGTTGGATATTTGTAATTACCTTTTATGTTTGTATTATGATGTGTTTCTTATGATGATATTGATTAGTGATGTATGGTGTAGTATGCTTCATTTATAATTATCACACTTAAAAACTCTTATATGATTTATGATTAGATTCTCGTAGTGTAATCTATTTAAAGTATATGTTGTTTTAAAAAAAAATCATGTTTATCTATGTCAAACCCAATGGGGTTATTACACATTATGTGATAAAATTGGGGCTAATTGAGCCCCAAATCACATCATATAGAGTTAGAATTAGGTTTGAAATGGGCTCAAATTTTCCCAAAATTGCATCCTTGATTTTACCAATTATCTAATTAGCTTAATATGTGATACAATTAATGTTAATTGAGCCCCCAATCACATTCTATAGTCAAAATTATGTTGAAGGGTCTAAAATTAGCCCTAAACAACCTCCATGATTGAACCAATCAACTATATGGTTCATTCTATGATAACATTGGGGTTGATTGAGCTCCAAATCACATAATATATAGTCAAAATTAGGTTCATGAAGCTCAATTTTGACCAAATTATATCACTGATTTAACTAATTAACTAATTAGCTTAATATGTCATGAAGATTGAGCTAATTTAACCCTAAATCACATCTTTCTTGAGCTCATTTACATTAATGTCCTTCATTATTTTCTTTAAGCATGCTTCACGTTACTAGGAAACTAATTGAGCTTGCTCATTGATGTCCCTATATATCTATTATCAATGAAAACCAATCATTCTATTGGTTCTCATATAGTCATGATTGTAATGAATATTAGTAGGCTAGGGCCTCCTGAGCCTAAATGATCCATAGAACCTATGTCTAGAATCTCTCTAAAACTTAACCAAGCTTTAAATGCATTAGATGGATTCATAGGGTCTACTCTCATGAACCTAGATCATGTTTGATCTTGCATTTATGTGTTCTACCTACTCAGGGTGGAAAAATATTTTGTCTTAGTTGTCTACCTCTAAACCTTTGTCTTGGCTCGACCTAAGATGAATTTGCTCTTTATTGAAGTCCTTGGCCTTCAAATTTGATCTCACACCATCGATCTACTATCCATTTTGGATGAACACCATTAGATCTTCCCTCAAATTGTCAACTTCAACATGCTTTTGCCACTTGTCATTCACATATTTATGTTTAGGATCTTCTAAGCTTCTCTGACCTTACTCGTATCATCGATCTTCTATGCATGATTAAAAATGTGACATTGATTTGCTTGGACCCATTGGCCTAAGCTCATCCACACTGTTGGATCTAGATTCTGCTCCCAAGATCATGCCACTTGTCATTCACACATTTAACCTAGGGATCCTTTACAATATTTGGACTCAAATGATCATTTCCCATGGCTTAAACATGATGTCTGCATGATCGTCAATGATGTTTGTGTGACCATCATTGATGTTTGCATGACCATCACTGAATATTTGAATTTCAATAGTAATTTGATGTGGCCTAAAATTGACACTTATGCAAACATCATTTTCTATTGGATCACAAATTCCCTGAAATAAATAGTTTCCATAAGAGTTTCTTCATCAGGTAATTTATTGTAGATAATTTCCCTAGGATATTTCCTTTAGACCTTTTGCCTCGAACACTTTGTATGAAAGAATTCTATCTTTGACTCTTTTGTTATGGGCTTTTTGCTTAACTTAATTTCCTTTGGGACTTATGTTCTAGCTAAATTCTTGGAAAGAAAAGGTCTTCAGTAATTTTGTTATAGATAATTTATCTAAAACATTTTTCCTAAAAGAATTCATACTTAGATTTTCTACCAAACAATTTTCCTCAAAGAGTTTTGCCTTTGCAAAAATTATTGCAGAACAATTTTCATGAATGAATATATATTTAGCCTTTTTTGTTGTGGATAAAATGTCCAATTGAAATGAGTCTTTGAGGCTTTTGTTGTGGAAAAAATATCTAAAAAGTCCCCAAAACTTAACCAAAAACCTGAAAGAATCTCCCTAAAGGAAATATTGGCATTAAGACAAATAAAGTTGAAATATTTCAGCATTTTACTTAGCCAAATACCTGATTAGCAGTTTAACCTTTAGGCCTATAGGCTCTTCTTGTAATTGTGCAAGAAATTATTGTCTCTTTAGAAGGATCCAATGATCTTCTGAGGCTTGTGCAAACTTGCCTATGAACATAAACTATTTAGACACCATGTAAACCTATCTATATCCCTCTTTTTTTCTCTCTAGGCCCATCCCTCGAAGTTCAATCAAATTACACTTTAAGATTGCTTAAAGTGTTTCAAAAGCTTTGCAAGCTATATGTGATCTTCCTCTTCTGAATTCTGTGTGCTACTACTAATGGATCATTCTTCAAGGACTGTAGACAAAAAATGGGCCAAGACATGAGATTTTCAAAGGAATGATATATCATGAAGTGCATCTTTTTCACATAACCCTTCACTGAAAAGCTATTAAGATAAGATTGGAATATGACTATACATGTCTTGAACATGATTGACAAGTAGAATATGAACATAGGTCATGACCCTTTAAACTATAGGGTTGATCAATTTTTGGTTCTAGAAGTTGACCAACATTTCTAGTGACTCAGCTGGCTTGACCAACCTGCTGGTCATGGAACTTAGAATTTGATCAAGCTTGCTCATGATGACTAGACAAAAGAAGCATTATTTATAGAAGGATATGCTTGACTCTTTGGAACATTTTAAATCAATGAGAAACACACAAAAAAAAAAGGAATAAGAAACACCAAATAACTACCTAAAAATAGATAAACAACAAATAAAACAATGTGCAAGAGCACTTTGAGGTAGAAATGAACCTATCTACTTATATACAAAGCTCATGAAATAAAACTAATAGAATAATTTGAGATACCTCCCATTGACCAAGATGGAAAGGCTCTCTCCATTCAATCTAACAAGCTCAAAGGCATTGTTCTCCTTGAAACCTATGATAATATAAGGTCCACTCTAAAGACTGTCAAACTTGGAGTGTTTTCCTAGTTTTGCATAATCCTCATCCCATTTGAGAACTATATTACCTTATTGGAATGTCTTTGAGGAATCTCTCTTATCGAATGAACTTTTCAATTGGTGTTGATTAGACCACATAATGTGCATAATAGTGTCACTTGGCTCCTCCAATTGTCTTAGCTCATTCAACCTTACATGCATAACATCATCCTCTGGAAGCTCAAGCTGATGTGCAAGCTCTAATGTAGGAAATTCAAGAGAAATAGGAAGTTTGACTTATTTTCCATAAATAAGAAGGTATGGGGAGTGTCTAGTAGCTTTCTTAAAGGTCACTTTATCTATCCATAGGGTATTCCTCAGCCTAATATGCCATTCCCTCTGACTATCCTCCATAGTCCTCTTGATAATCTTCAACAAGTTCTTATTTGTGTACTTTGCTAGTCCATTTCCCTATGGGTAATAGTTAGAGTATGCCTTGAGATAAATTCCATGTGAAAGGAACCACTCACATAAATTTTTGCTACTAAAGGCCAATGTATTATCAAAAATGATTTTGAAAGGCACATGAATCTGGTCACAAGACGATCATAGAAGTCCACAATAGAATCTTCATTAGCTTCTTTGAAGGTAGTTGATTCAACCCACCTTGTAAATTAATCTGTAGATATAATGATCTATCTATGTCCTTTAATTTAAGGGGGGTGTATCTTCTTTATGAAATCTAAGCTCCATTACATGAAGGGTTGTTCTACTCATATGGGCTGCAAGGGAAGGGAAACCAACTTCTACTTGCCAACAAACATTGCACATTTTGGGCATTTCTTTACCCAAGAGTGAGCATCTCTAAACATTATGGGCCAAAAGTACCCAACTCTAATTATCTTGGAGGTCATGGTCTTGGTAGTAAAATGTCCCCCCAGTGGACCATCATGAAACTACTCAAGAAACTTGCCTATCTAGCATAACTCCACACACGTCAAAAATATGCTACCTACGTCTCTCTTGAACATTACTCCAGTTATCAAGACATAAGGTATATATTACAACCTAAAGTGTCTATTCTTAGATATATCTAGCCTTATAGGACATTGGCCTGACTCAAGAAATCTGGTTATATCATGTGTCCAACTAAAAGGTGTGTTGCCTATAGCTACATGTTAACTGTCATTGACTGCCAACACTTGATCTCCATATTGCTTTACCTCTGTTTCCAGGTGTTCATACAATCCTCTACCCCTTACAAGATTTTTAACTCTAACCTCAAGGTTATAATCCATGCACTTTGTCACCTATCCATATCTTTTCTCATTAATATCTCTATTGAGTATAAACTCTTTAATACTTGGGTTTATCACCATGGGTATGATCTTACAATTAGAGATTATGTGCCTAAATTTGTTCAAACCTCTCACTACTGTAAGAAAATGTTTCTCTATAAGTTTATACCTCTCTTCATACCCTTTTAAGGCCTGACTAAAGAAAGAAATAGGTTGTTCAAGGCCTTGTTCATTCTACTGCATCAACATGGCAAAGATTACATCCAATGTAGATAAGGCATACAAGTGTAATTATTTAATAAAACTAGGATTAAGAATTTTAGGGGCGTGAGATATGGCCTCCTTGATGGAATCAAATATCCTCTTACCTTCCTTGGTCCATGTAAACTATTAGCACTTTCTTAACATGTGAGTAAGAGGGTTTACTAACTCTATAAAGCCTAGGATAGACCTTCTTATAAAATTAATCTTTCCCAAAAAAACTCTATAGACCCTTCTCATGCTTGGGCAAGGGTAAGGACAAGATGTACTCAACTCTTTCAGGGTCTATGGAAAGACCATATTTGTACACTACATGGCCTAATAACTTGACCTCATGAACACCAAATATACATTTTTTAGTATTGAATGACACACCAAAATCTCTGCACCTTTTAAATACTAACCTCAAGTGAGCAATGTGATTGGCTGGGTCTTGTGAGAAAATAGTGATGTCATCTAGATAGATGAGTACCATGTCATTGATCAAACCTTCAAATGCAACATCCATTGTCCTCTGGAAAGTTTCCCTAACATTGGATAGTCCAAAGGGCATCTTCATATATGCATAAGCATCCCACTTGGTGGTGAAGACAATCTTATGCCTATCTTCTTCCTTGACCATGATCTGATTATAACTAGAGTAGCCATCAAGCAAAGAGAACCTCTGAGAACCTGCTACCTTTTAAAGAATCTAATCCATAGAGGGTAGTGTGTAATGGTCTTTTAGGGACACCTTATCAAGGTCCCTAAAGTCAACACAAACATATTTCCCCATTCTTCTTCCTCACTGGCACAAGGATTGTCATCCATGAGGAATGTTTAATGGGGAATATGATATTTGATTCAATTAGCTTAAATAACTCCCTTCTCATCAACTCCTTCACTTTTGGATTGACAGGGCTTTATCTTTGCTTGATTGGTCTTGTATTTCTCTCTAGTTCAATAGTATGTTGTGAAAGTTTGGGGTGAAAACCCTTCAAATCCTTGTGCTCCCATGAAAATACATTTGAGAACTATTGGCATAAAGCAAAAAATGTAGATCTCTCTTCTTTTGTGTTAATCTTTCCTAGCTTCAAAAATTTACCTTTGAATATCTCTATCCTCTCATAATGTTCCTCCTTGGTTGAGATACATGCCTTACCTCTTCTCATTTGATCATCTTCATTGAAGATGCTTTCAAATTTTAGAAGCCCCTTAGGCATCTTATTAGATCTCAGCTACACTTTCTGATCATCATACTGGTGTTGGAGTTTGATTTGATTCTTATGGTAGAATTTTGCCTCCTAAATCAAAAAATAGATAATTTGGTCATCATTATTAAACATCTATCAACTCATCTCATTATCAAGTATAGCTATCTTACATAGGATCTTGTTCTTGCCTTGAATCTGGTTGCCTTTGACTCCTTCTACAACCTCATACTAAGCTCCAATGGTTACAAGCCTATATGCATATTGATTTGCCTCTCTTGGTATGGATTGTATATTGAATGCCAAGAAGTCCTCTATGAGATCCCATACACAATTATTTTAGGCTTTTAGATGATGGTTCTTGAGTACACTTATGCCTCTCACTTGTTTCACAAAAATATCACTTTCACCCTTGACATGAATAAGTTTGACACCTCTTCTTCTTGCCTCTTTCAAACCATGCAGAAGGGCTTCATATTCAATTGTGTTTGAAGTGCAACTGAATTGAAATCTTGTGGCTGAATAGTACTTTTGACTTGAGGATGAAACCAACATGACCCCATCTCCACTACCATTATTTAACTTTGAACCATAAAAGAATAAAGTTCATAGACCATCTTCCTCTTGAGTGGTATTAATTAGGCAAGGTATAGTAGTTCCCTCCTCATGCATACAATACACCCCTAAATTTGTTTCTTCAAATTTTCTATAGGGATCAAATATATGATTATCAACTACTCATTCATCTAGGCATAGGTTTGAAATCCCTTCAAGCTGATCATGAGGCTCTTGTTCACTAACATTTTCATCTTCCTTGAATATGGTACAATTGACATTTACAAGGTTAGGCATATAGGGATCTAGATGGAACCTATAAATAGGCTCAGACCTAGTAATGACCTTAGTCCCATATTTGGTCTTGAAAACCATGTATGACTAGTCAGAGGACAAACAGCCTTCAATTTTGGTAGTAATGTCCCTAGATAGATATAGGTTAAAATATGAGGGTAGATCTACAACCATTACAACTTGAGTGATGACATAATTTGGGAAAGCTACCAATGTGATCTTAAGATCTTTTAATATACCTACTATTTTTTTCATGGAACCATCCAACTAGAGCACACATTTTTCATTAGGCACATACTTAAGCTCAAGCTTATTTGCTATGGCTTTAGGCATAATTGAGGTTGAAGCACCTGAGTCTATCATATAATTATGCACTAAGCAGTCTTATATGATGACTAACATATAGAATGGAGAGGGTTTGACAACCTTTGGGGGATGAACAACATTATGAACTTGATTTTGATTAGGAACTTGATTAGAAACTTGACTAGGACTAGGCTGACTACTATTTGTAAAAATAGTGTTTACCTTATTAGTTGTCTCATTCACATGAGAAGGCTTGGAGAGATCTTACTGAAGAATTTCTCTCTATCTTAGAATAAATAGAGCATCATACATAGACATAATGACATTATCCTTTTTCATATGATCCACAATATTAAAAGAAAGACTAGCACCTTTGGACTATACCTTGAAAGTAGAGGCATCACTTGGCACTTGTGTGACATGAGGAACAAAAGGAGACTTCTATTGCTACCTATGTTGCTAAAGTATTTATTAAGATCCAAGAGATTTATCAGTTACATTTGAAGTGGTAGGTTGTTGACTGACTTGTGGAGACGTTGAAGAAACCTTAATCTACCCTAATTTGTCATCTAACATCCTCCTCTTAAACCTTATATGGGTTGTAACTGGTCCACCTGGCCTTTGTGTCATCTACCCCATGTTTTTTTATACATGCTCAAACATATGCTCCCCTTATTGAAATTTTATGCACATGGTGTCATCATGTGTATTACCCATGTTTCCTTGCCATTGATTTTGAGCTTTTGATGATGTCATGGTAGGCATATTACCTTGATTCATTGGAGGACCTTGTGGTGGAGGAGGCATTATATCATAGCCTTGGAATGAAGGAGAATACTTCCAATTAGGATCCTAACACATTTTTCCACTTGTAACCATTACCATCTCATTAGAGTGTCCTCCTGATTGCCATTAACCCTCTTGTGCAAAATTATTTGTGTGGGGACCAAGGCTCTTGAGCTACTTGCAGCTACAAGGTTGTAGCTATTGTAAGCTCTACCTTGAGTAATCTATATTTGGGTTTGTTAGTTTGATGGATATGGGGGTCTATTTTAGGATTCAGCAAGGTGTTGGGTTTGGAAAGGACCTTGGTATGGCCTACTGAACTGTTGTTGTCTCTTTAGAGCACTAGCTTGTTGTTTTGTGTCTTCAACAAGCTCTCAATCCTTGTAAATTTATATACCTAACCATCATCAAGTTGGAATTGGTTTTTTAGATTTGGAAATGGAGAAGTGGTAGGTTGGGTTGGCTAAATCTCAGGTAAAAGTGGCATGAGAGGTCTTGGCATGATTTTCTTGTATTAAACAATTTTCTGCCCTTATAGCTATCTCATAAGCCCTAGGTAGAGTTATCCCACCCATATATTGGATCATGAATGCAATATCTGAATTAAAAGCCCTTAAATAATAAATAAAATAATAGTTGGGCATGGGTTTAATGAAGACAGGGATCCTATCCCAAGTATTCTAGAATTTATAGTTAAAATCAATCATGGATTCTTGGGGTGCTCTCTTGATTGAGGTGAGTTGTTCAACAAGTGAAACATGCTCACTTTTATCCTCAAAATGTTTACATAGGTACTCACCAAACTCATCTCAAGTATTGATTGAGGTAGGTGTTAGACCCTTATACCATTGTAGGGATTTGCCTTTGAAGGATGTGGCTAATAGTCTCATGGCTACATTCTCTTGTGTAATGTGATGTACTGAATAAAGGTTTACAATGTCAGCAATGTGGTGGTGGAGTTTTCTCCCATAAAGTATTGTAGACTCTTCAAAGAGGCAAAAATGATGCCATCATATCATTGAAGGTTAAGGGGGCTACCACCATTTAAGGGTATGAAAGATTGTAACCTTGCCATTTACACAATAGGGGTTATACTGCTTAAAATAATAAGATGACCAGGAGCTAAATATTTCTTTTAGGGATAGGGAGCTGTCCCATTGAATCTTTATCTTTTATATGAAAAATGAAGTGGCTCAATGAATGCAAAGGGGATATCTTCACTAGCTGACCTAGTAACCTTTGGCATGAGAGGACTTATCTAGATGATGTTATTTACTCTACAAATTGAAGAATCTTTAGCTTCTAATGATGAAGGATGTTCCCCTCTTTTAAATACTCTTTCTCAACTCTTGACTCTAACTATGCCAAAGAGAATGGGTCCCACCAGATGTGCCAAAAACTGTTGGAGGCATACGTTACACCCTAGTTAAAAGCAGAATTATTTAGATTCTACTCTTAAGCCTAGTCCAACATGGGAATGGCCCTAGGTTGTGGGTTACTTAATTTTAGGCTAGACCTCTAGGATTTTAATGATGCTAGCTCCTCAGATATGACAATAAAGTCCCTTATACCAAACCTATGATATTGGGATGAAAAGGGAGAGGAAATACATGATAGGAAATCTATTCTAAATACAATGATGCACTAGATGTTTAATGACCCACTTTTAGCTTAGAAGATTCTATGACTACTAATGAAATTAATCAGGACAAGAACTAATCATATTCTATGATAAGGTTGAAAGCATGAGTATTTTTTGTGGATGCTAAAAGAGAGACCTGCAACTTGAAGGACAAAAGAGATAGGTCTATATAAGACACTATGGACTTATGACACCCCAAGAGAAACCTCACTAGCTAACACTTCACATGACCTACAAGAAACCAATATAATTAAGGTACATGAATTACATACATATGATGAATAAGAAACATACACTCTATAAATCAAATTTCAATAAAGAACACTTAGCATTCAACTAGAATCTGATAATTATCTTATATTACTTCAAGAGAGTGTTACAAAGTGATTTTGATAGAGCTTCACTATCTCCAACTGAGGGATCCAAATCAAGAGTTTGAAGCTAGTATTTATAGAAAGAAAAAAGGTAAGAGAGAGAGGAATTGGCACTGAATGGGTCATTAATGAGCCCAACTCCACTCAGAACAATCACCACTACAATCCTTCTTGAGCCTTCCCCCATATTAATGTCACTATATCTTTATTTGGCATGATGGAGGATGTGAGTATTGAGTCCAGCTATAGGAAGCAATCTCCACCATCGTATGGATCCTTCTCAAGCTCTTTTACATTAATGTCCATTATCTTCTTTAATCATGTTTCATGTTACCAAGAAACTACTTGAGCTTGCTTATTGATGTCCCGATAGATCTATTATCAATGGAAAATAATCACCTTATTGGTTTTCATATAGTCATGATTGTAATGAAGATCTGTAGGCTAGGGATTTTTGATCTTGAATGAGCTGAAAAACCTACGTCTAGAATCTCTTGAAAGCTTAACCTAGCTTTAATGGTGTTAGATGGATTCTTAGGGGAACCTAGATCATGTTTGATCTTCCATTTATGTGTTCTACTTGCTCAGGGTGGTGAAATATTTTATCTTGGGCATCTAACTCCAAACCTTTGTCCTGGCTTGACCTAAGTCAAATTTGCTCTCTATTAAAGTCCTTGGCATTTGAATTTGATCTCACACCATCAATTTGCTATTCATTTTGGTCAAGTATCATTAGATCTGCCCTGGACTTATCAACTTCAACATTTATCATTTGCATATTTGCATTTGGGATCTGTTGACCTTCTTTGACCTTGTTCATACCATTAATCTACTATGAGAGATTAAATTCATGTTGTTAATCTGGTTGGACCCACTAGCCTAAGCTCATCTATGTACTATTGGATCTAGATTTTGCTCCTGAGATCATGTCACTTATCATTCATGTGTTCAACTTGGGGATCCTTTGCAATAGTTAAACTCAAATGGTCATTTCTCGTGACTTAAACTTGACATCTGCAAGATCATCACTAACATCTGCATGATCATCATTGACATCTGCACGACCATAATTGAATATTTGAATTTCAATGGTTATTTGATGTGGCCTGAATTTGATACTTGCATGAACATCATTTTTTGTTGGATCACAAATTCCCTGAAACAAATAATTTCCATCAGAGCTTCTTCATTGAGCAATTTATTATGGATAATTTTTGGAGCTATTTCTTTTAGATCTTTTGCCTTAGACACTTTATTTGAAATAATTTTATCTTCGGCACTTTTATTTCAAGATTTTTGCTTGACCGAATTTCCTTTGGGACTTATGTTCCATTAAATTTCCTCGAAAGAAAAAGATTTTTGGGAATTTTGTTATGGATAATTTATCCAAAACATTTTTCTTGAAAGAATTCATACTTAGATTTTCTATCAGACAATTTTCTTGAAAGAGTTCTGTCTTTGAGAAACTTATTGTGGAACAATTTTATCAAATGAATATATACTTAGCCTTTTTTGTTGCAGACAAATTGTCTAACCGAAATGAGTCTTCAGGGATTTTGTTGTGGATAAAATGTCTGACAAGTCCCCAACACTTAGCAAAATACTTGAAAGAGTCTCCCCAAAGGAAATCTTGGCATTGAGACAAATAAAGTTGAAATATTTTGGCCTTTTGCTTGCTTAGCCAAATACCTGATTGACAGTTTACCCTTTAGACCTACAAGCTCTTCTTGGACTTGTGTGAGAAATTGTTATCTCTTTAGAAGGCTCCAATGATCTTCTGAGGCTTGTGCAAACTTTCCCATAGCCTTAAACTATTCAGACACCATGCAAACCTACCTAGATCCCTCTCTTTTGCTCCCTAGGCCCATCCCTCGAAGATCAATCAAATTACACTTTAAGTTTTATTAAAGTGTTTCAAAATCTTCACAAACTATATGTGATCTTCCTCTTTTGAAGTCTGTCTACTCCTTCTACTACTAGATCACTCTTCAAGGCTTGTAGATAAAACATGGGCTAAGACACGAGATTTTTGAAGGAAAGATATAGTATGAAGTGTGTCCTTTTCACATAACCCTTCACTGAAAGGCTGTTAAAACAAGATTGGAAATGACTATACAAGAACTGACTATACATGTCTTGAACATGACTGATAAGGTCATAACCCTTTAAGCTATAGGGTTAGTCAATTTCTAGTTATAGAAATTGACCAACACTTCTTACACAAATTTTAATTGAAGTTGCTCCAAAAGGCAGAGGCATTTCTATAGTGAAGAAGACCCTCTCAACTATGTCATCCACATGGCAGTGCATATATTGATACACACACCATTTTTATAACAAAAAATATACAATTAAAAAAAAAAAATCAACTCTTCACATTTACATCCCTCATGGCATATGGTTCAATTTTAAGGACAATAGCTAGTTACCTATATGGACTATGAAAATATTGTATCTCTATGTATGAATGTTTTTAGTTCTTAGTGGTTGTAAATCATATGAAATCAATATAAATAGAAACATGTACACATTTTTTATTGGTTTAGGCTCAAAATGATTGGATTCCTAAGCCTAAGGCTTGGACTTGCACACACATAGCTGAAACTATGTTTTTGATTGAAAATAACAAAATCTAACTTTTTCTTTGATAAGAATTATGAATTTCATTGATAAATTTCCTAAAACTATTACTATGATGTCAAACACACTCTCATCTTTCTAAAATATAATTTTATTATTTTTTTTAACTACTTCAAGGTTTTCATCTATATTGATTTCTAAGTATGTCTTTTTAAACAACTATATGCCATAACTATACATGTTTATATTTTTTTATGTTTTTTTTTTTTCGTTCATCCTAATGTAAAAATATTATATGGTTGCAAACTATACCTAATTATATAAACATTAAAAAAATAACAATACTTTTTCATCTTTTTTTGAGGTAGTTAGGAAGAGGGGGGAGAGTGGGTTGGTGCACACTCAGCTATCTATTTTTTTAATTATTTTCAAGGTTTATTTATTTGTAAAATTAATAAAAAAAAATATATTCATTAAAAAATATAAAACATATATAGTTGTAGCCTAAATGATCTTATTTAACTTTCCACCAAAGATTTTCAAAAAATATTAAAAGACTCAAAAATTGAGGTGGTACATGGTTGGTTATTTGTTATGTTTTCCTCTTCAAATTTTATATATTTGACCTACCTATACTTGACCATTTAAAAAAAAAATAGTTGTTTAGAAACTGGGCTCAAAATGCTACAATTTATATTAGTATATCATCTTCAAATTTTGAGTATTGTCATCTCAAAATATTTCATACAACTTAAAGTTTCTCATTTTTCAAGAAAAGGAGGTCTACTTAAAACCCCTTTTTGGCACAAAATTTACATGAAAAAAATGATCAACAGTCAAATTTATTCCATCACATAAATTTTTATTTGCCATTGAAATGATTTTTTTTATAGGATTTTATTTTCTTTTTCTATAATTTTACAACATTGCTTATTCAATTTCAATGCCCCATAGAACACACTACTCAGCCGCTTGGTTAATAAAATATTCGTCTTTGATTATTCTTACCTTTTGTATGATCCTATTCCCTTGATTTATAATGTATTTTTAATTACTATATCCTTATCCTCCAACACTTAGGCACACAAGTAATTGTTTCTAATTTCGCATTAGATTTATATTTATAAATTGACACCAGTAAAAATGGCTCACAAACAAAATAACATTTGTACTCCATACACTTATTGTTTCCAATATTGTATTAGGTTTCGATTTATAAATTAACTCGAGTGGAGGTGGCTTATAAATAAAATAACATAAGAAATGTTTCAATGCAATAAAATAACGTGGATTGTACATGGGGTGGGCTCATCATTAATACACATAAAAATGAGTTTTAATTATAACCCTTCTTCAATTAATTAAAAAAAAAAAAAATTAGAACAATTATTTAAAATTTAAACTGTTTTTATATTAAATTATAACACAATAAATATATAATCTAAAATTTGAATTGTTTTTATACTAAATTGTAACAGCGAGGAGATCGGAGGAACCCAAACTAAAAGATGAAAGCAAATCCCGGAAATCGAGGAATCAAAACCATGCAAATCCCAGTAATAATGACTATAAAAGGCCCTTGAACTCAACGATACACACACAGACCTTCATCTGTGAGTGAAGCTTCATAGAATTTGGCGATGGCAAGATTTTATGTTTCCTTCATGCGTTCGCTAATTCTTCTTTGCTTAGCTGCGGTGATCATATCTTCTACAGGTACGAAAGAATGATGTATAAACTTACCTGATTAGATTAATTATTAGTAGTCTGATGCATATTACATGTGCAGGCAGCAGCAGCATACTGTTAAGAGAAGCAAATGCAGTCGATCAAACATGTTATTATGTGGACGAATGTCCAGATTGCAAATGCGTATGTGAGCCTAAGCGTATTGGTTCCAACAGGCACCGGTGCTGTTGCATCTCATAATCTGAGAGACAAGTTTTACTTTGTTTTATTTCTCTAAGATGTATTGCCTTCAATAAGACTATAACTACTATTTAACCCAACACAAGCATAGTATTGTGGCTGTCCACCTTGTGCAGTCTAGTTGTATTTGTTTTACTTTGTGACTTTGTTGGGATTATGAACTCATTGATGGGAGCAAAAAATAAGTGAACACTATTATATTAGATATTATATGAGGTCATTATAATAAAATGCAATATTGAATATGTGTGTGAACACCAAAATAAAAGTTAAAATAGGGAAATATCATGTTTGTAGCATTATTATGAACTTTATATTGAATATGAGGTGATCAATCATAGTGTGAAATGCATCGAGTTTGGGTTTCTTCACGATCACTCAGTAATGTGGCTATGATACTTTAAAGCACCAAAAATAGATTTGAGTTATGATACCTTAATTAATAAAAAATATACTTGAGCTACTATGTCTTAATGCACCACAAACAACTAAAAACAATTACACGTGCATGCTAAACAACACTAGAGCTTTGATCAACCACTCAATCGGAATTTATACCAATAAATTTGATGAGATATTCTGCATGCAATGAAGCTTCATATCCATTTGGCTCAAACAAACAAGAATCATGTGAGAAATGAATGTTGTGCCTCTCAAGGTTTCTTTGAGTTATGATTTTATAGATGCCATTTTGATTCTAAAAAGGTATTTAAGAAAATCATATTTGCCATTGAGTGTCCCCTGAACTCATATTGCTGAGCAATATGTAGCTAACCATGTTGCAAGTAGAAAAACTCCATCAAAATATGGCATCGCCCATTTGGTCATTTCACATTTGAAAACTTTAAATAAGGTTGGAGAGAAGTAAAAATAGTTGTAACCCGATCATGGGACCCCATCCTAACATTCATTTAAATAAAACATTCTCTTTGGAATCTAGATTGCAGTCCTCCCCCTCAAGAGACACTTTCTTCACTCACACATGAATTTGAAGCATGACATTAAATATAACATAAACTCTATTAGTAGTAGAGAATTAGTCTTCACAAGTAGCTTGAGAAAAAATAATATCATTTTTGTTTTTCTATAATTGAAAAATAATTCGAGCTCAAAACATATACCAAATTTGTGTGAATTTTGCATGAATCATGACTGAGTCCCTAATAGCACCATCTTTCAAGTAGACATTTCTAGATGGGAGGGCTATAAAAAAAAGTGTGAATCTAAAGCCAGGTTGATTGGGCATGTTTGTAGATGTAAATGCATACTTGAATGTTTCTTGGTGGTTACAGACTAAGCAAATAGGGTGATCCAAACCCAAGTAAACTAACCGAGTGCCAATTAGAATTCCATGGTGTAAAATACACCAAAGGAAGTACACATGTTTGGGCTTAATGATATGCATGCTAAACAACACTAGAGCTTTGATCAACTACTCAATTGGAATGTGTAGTAGTAAATTTGATAAGATATTCTACACACAATGAAGCTTTGTATCTATTTTGTTTGAACAAACAAGAATCAAGTGAGAAATGAACACCCTGCCTCTCAAGTTTTCTTTGAGCTATGATTTTATAGATGTCATTTCGATTCTAAAAATGTATTTAATAAAATCATATTTTAAAAACATGATACCACTGAGTGTCACCTAAACTCATATTGCTGAGAAATTTGTAGCTAACCATGTTACAAGTAGAAAAACTCCATCAAAATATGACATCGCCTGATTTGGTCATTTCACATTTGAAAAATTTAAATACGGTTGGAGAGAATTAAAATTAGTTATAAATTGACCTCATAGGACTACATCCTACCATTCATTTAAATAAAACATTCTCTTTGCAATCTAGATTGTAGTGCTCCTCCTTAAGAGACACTCTTTCTTTGCTTGCACATGAATTTGAAGCACAACATTAAATATAACATAAACTCTATTAGTAATAGAGAATTAGTCTTCACGAGTAGCCTAAGAAAAAATAATATCATTTTTGTTTCTTTATAGTTTAAAAAGTATCTGAGCTCAAAACATATACCAAATTTGTGTGAATTTTGCATGAATCATGACTAAGTCCCCTAATAACACCATCTTTCACGTGAACATTTCTAGATGGAAGGGCTATAAAAAAAGTGTGAATCTAAAGCCATGTTGATTGGGCAGGTTTGGATAATGTAAACACATACTTGAGTGTTTCTTTGTGGTTATAGACTAAGCAAATAGGGTGAGCCAAACCCAAGTGCACTGATTGAGTGCCAATTGAACTTCTATGGTATAAAATACACCAAAGGAAGTACACATGTTTGGGCTTAATGATGGTCAAAAAAATCTAATCAACCCTTCTTTTCTAAGCTTTCTCAATGGAATTGACTCTCCACTTGGCATTAAACGTATCAATTCGGATGTGCCAAGGGTAAAGAAGTTGATAACCTGATCAAGGGTGGTAATAGAGGAAAGGAGTCTCAATGGGGCATTTCCAACCAATCCACCACCTATAATGATATTCAACACCAATTCTGTGAAGGTGCACATCAGATATAGAGTTCTATATTTCCATGATAGACTTTTAGTAAGAGTCTTGTAAGTTAAATTGAGCCCTTAGAACATGCCAAGGAATCCAATCCCTTGTTTGTGTAGAAAATAGGCTAGACATGACATTGATCCTTTTCTAAAAATCCAAAGGCTCTTGATTCACATTACCATAGAAAATGAAACTTTATAAAATTAAGTAAAGGAGACTACCATAGTGAGCAGAAGTCTAGAGAGAGATCGAACCTAAAACTACCATCATTCCTTCTTAAATGTTTTTTGAGTAGCTCCCAAATTTTCAAAATAGTCTTAGCAACAAACATGCCCTCAATAGCTACCAAAAATTGAGTGATTAAAAGGGTATGAATATTTTATCCTTTCCAGTTCTCCTTCCCAATAAGCTTGCCTCGACAGACGTAGGTACAAAGTAATATTTTTCATTTACATCTCATTCCAAGGCTCAAATGATCTATGTTGCACACAAGGCATGGCCTGGGATTTTGATGTCAAGAAGAACACCTAGGAATCATGTTTTGCAACAAATATCCAATGCAACTTGGTGGAAACCATCGGTGCCTTCAGAATTGGCCAACAAAAAATCCCTCAAAATTAGATTAATTTTGGCATGAGTAGTTTTGGAGGGTTTCCCACAAGAAGAGTAGTAAACATGTGTAGAAACAAACACTTTAGATCACATTTTACACTTTATTCCAAGACAAAGGAGTTTATAAATCTAAAATCCAACTTCTTATTGATTTATTGAGCCACATATCCCCATTGATCCAAGGGAATGGCTTGGAAAGAAAATGAGTTGCCTAGAAACTTGAATTTTTCACCTGGTTGAATCCAGAGCCACTTATACTGAAGAATCCATTTAGGTTTAGGATTTGAATATAAATTTGTGAGCACTATTAAATGTTTTTCAAGATGATGGAACTTTTATCACCATCAATGGTGTTCAATATGAACAATTTCGCATCTTTCACTCTATTTGTCAAGGATGTCCACTTGCCCCTTGTAATTGTTTTCTATATAAAGATTCAATTATCTTGTTGCTAACTATTGTTCTAGAGGTTTGATTAAATATATATCTCTTTCCCAATCTTCTAAGAAAATGGTTAATGCATGCTTTGCTAATGATTCCCTCCTCAATATTACTAAAGAAGAAAATTATATCTCGAATACTACAGAATGTGTTTGCAATTTTAACTCCAATAATGGATATCATTTGTAAGTTCTTAATGTGATGGTTAATATTTGAAATTATCCTAAAAACTAGTATTTAAAATTGTTTTTACAAAGCTCTTGATATGTATCTCATTCACTCATTTATTTCACTTGTATTTTTATATTTACCAAGACTTTATGTTCCATAAGGACCCTTTTTATATTTGTGGAAACCTTTAGATGTTTTGTTTAAGTCAAACATCATAACTTTTATTTTTAATTGGTGATGCCTAATTGAGGCCGCTTCAATTCATTCTTACCATTCACATAGTTATTTATGAATTTTACTATTGAAACTCTTTAGTAGGACTATTATTAATCAAAATAATAATATACAAAAGGTTACATAGTAAAACAGTTAGTTGGTATGCACAATTTAGAATCACTACTAGAAGAAAATGTTTGATCACAAACATGGAAAAAAAAGACAAAAACATCAAATAATCCATAATAACACTACAACATTAAAAATATCAAATGAACATACAATAAATTTAAGCATGGACCACCGTAGCCAAAGGAAGAAGTGGAGAATCATCTTTGGGAGGTAGATCAATCAAAGAATAAGGGTTTGAAGCCACCCAATCATCCATGGGGTCTAGAGGAGCTAGATAAATAGTCATATCCCATGTATTAAGAGGCTTCACCACCATGATAAAAGGGCCAACTAGAAAACCCTACTGATAAGGACCAACATCAAATTTTCCATGTGGCGGTAGTGATATCCAACCCACACATATTGGTGAATGTGAGGGGAGAAGTGGTTATGGCTACAAGATTGCCTCCGATGTCATCTAGGAGTTGGAGGTGGCAGGATATATGGTGGACCATCTAAGGGGATGTGGCTCATAATGTAAGGAACACTCCCCTAGTGCTCAAGCAACTCTTGTAGATGTCTAATCTCCATGGCCACTTTGTCTACTTGGACTTGAATATGCATATAGGGTAAAGATAATACAAAAACCTTGTCATTAATATGAAAATAATAAGAATAATCCTCATTGTTAAATAAAGAAAATTTTATAGCTTTCCATAATTGAAAGAGAATAATAGCTATGAATAAATTCCATAGAAACTTTATTGAAGCTGGTCAATTAATAGAATCCTTAAGTAAGGCCAAGCACCACAAGAAAAGTTCATGATGGTATGGTTGAAAGAGACTATGTATCCATTTCCAAGCAAATAAAGTTTTGGGACATGTTCGAAAGGTGTGCTTAAAAGACTCAAGTTGGCTACAAGTTGGGCAATAACATATAAGGGCAAATGGATTAAACAATCCCCTTGTAGGCTTCCACGAGGGCAATCTTATACACCAATTTAGTGTTTTAGATGGATTATTCGGGGATATACAATTATGTTCTTTTACATACACTTTTGGCACATAACATAACAACTCCTTTACCATCTAGATTCATGGCACCTAAGTTTACCTCGTATGATGGCAAGGGTGACCCAGAGCACTATTTTTGAGCTTTACATGTATCATGTTTGGACTATGTGTCAAATGATTGGCTCCTCACTAAGTTGTTCCCACACAGTCTAAAGGACTATGCCTTACAGTGGTTCTATGATCTTCTAAATCAATCTATCACCGCAGTCAAACCATTGGCAGATATGTTTTTAGCACACTTCTCAATTAAAATCAATGATAAGATCTCTTATTTTCAAGTAACACAAATGAATAAAAAATCCAATGAGCCTATTGTAGACTATGTAGTGCGATATAAAACTATGTTGGCAAAGATGACTAGCCCCATGGTAGATAGAGAGCTCCAAGATATATTCAAACAGAGCTTACTACCAGCATTGCATAAAGCTATCTTGTTTGAAAAGTTTCCAACCTTCACGTATTTATGCCACATAGTGAAGAAAAGGGAAGTCAAGCTTCTCTCTATGGGTAAATTAAAATATACAATTCAATCATAATTAACTACTAAGATTTATAGTAACCCTCCTTACAAATTAATGGCCACTAAAAATAATAGCGATCCAAGTGCCACAATTAACATAACTTCAAATCCATCTCCTCACTTGGTTTTGTCAACTCTGTTAATGATGAAAATTATTCTATCAACGAATCAATCCTTTCATCTATCGTGAAGTTCAAATTAGAATCATACCATTCTAATCGTGAGGGTTGTAAAGGTTCATCTAGGATCTTATAGATGCAAGGGGGGTTTTATTATAAGTTCTGAGAAATAATCAAGTTATAAAAACAACTTATTCCATTATAATAATAATAAATACATTTATCAAATCATGAATCAGTTGAGATAAGAATCTATAATCTATTTTATCTGATAGAGAAAACCTATGAGTTAGTCTCTTGAAGAATAGAAATCTGATTCAATAATATATATGTATTCGAATAATATTTTTGCTTCTTGCTTGTAATATTCTTCAATTAATTCAAAAAGAGAAAAAAAATTTAAGACAAGAGAGATAAGTCATTTAATCACTAGAATAGAAAGATAAAGCCAAAAAACCAATAATTTAAATAAAATTAAACAACTAAACCTATAGAAAAAGATGACAAACTAGTAAAAGACAGTAAACTAAAGAAATAATCTAATCTAATCAAGGCACAAATTTAAAGAGAGAAAAATAAACTAAAGATAAAACCTATAAGAAACAAAATACTTAAACTATAAGAATTAACTAAAATAAATATCGAGTCCAAAGTAAACTAAAGAATAAGACACCGATTAAAAGATCAAAACTAAATCAAACTAACAATTAATAAACAATTGTCAAATTAAACTTAGATAAAACAAAGCTAATAAATTAAAGATTAAAATAGTTTTAAATCCCTATTTGGATTAAAGGAACTAAACCATAAAATAAAGTAAAATACTAATTTATAGAAAATATAAAGCTTATTAAACATAAACTAATTAAAAATAGAAAAAGATTAAATCTAAAACTTAAAGAACTAAACTTTAAACAAATCTAAAGAGAAAAGTGGATTATGAAAAATATATAGTTATCTAATGAATAAAATAGCAAAAACCTAAACTAAAAACTAATTAAAATAGAAAGAAACTAAAGATTTAAAACTATATTAAGAAAATAACCAAAATAGAAACAAAATCAAATTTAGAAGAAATCTAAAAGATCTAATAAAGTTAGAGTTGAATAAATTACAAAAGTATACAAGTCTCAAAAAGAGAGTCATCTTAGTTGAAAAAGGATAACTTTAATGAGAATACCAACATTCTTCATTTACAAAAACTTGAATGACAACTTTGCAATCCAAATAGATCAATGAAGGGTCATAAAATAGCAAAATATTCATCATTATTCAGGTTGAATACTTAGAATCTACGCATAGGATTGTAAATAAAAATCATCAAAATATATTAAGCTTAGCAAAATTTAGATAATCAATATTAAATGATAAATAAAATTGGATATACCTGTGTTGCATAAGCAATTACTCAACTATCAGATAAAGTACCATTGAGTCTATCTGCAAAAGCTATACTATTTCAAAAAAATTACATAAAAAGAAAAAAGATGAATAATTGGCTTCAAAAAATACTTAAGTATTCAATACCTGTTGATCTTCTATCTTCAAATGAGTCCTTGATCTCTTCTTATACCTTTAAACTTAGTTGCAAAATAAGTTATAACTAACTTTAGTTAGTTTTTAGTTTATATTAACTAATTGACTTTTAAAAAGTCAATTAATTATAATAATTATTAGTTAAGGATAGGTTTTAATTAAGACTTAAAAAGTCTTAATTGATCAAAATATTTAAAAATATAGATTGAGGGTATTAATCTTAACAGGTGGGGACCCATATTAATTAATTATATAATAGAATACACATTTAATCATAAGATAAATAAATCAAAATTGATAAATCCTTTTCACATTAATCTATAATGTATATTAATTAACTTAGACACATATAATTATATGTTAGATCTCCAATATCGTTGTATTTTCAAATTTATAAAAATTTATCAAAGTTTAAAAATCAAAGTATGAAACTGAAATATCAAGTTCTGCCATGAAAAAGTTCAGCACCAAAACAAAAATTGTCCTTTGAATGACCAATAATCATTTGAATCAGATAAAACTTCAATCACATGTTTGTATTGTCTACAAAGACAAACATTATACTCCATCTCAAGAAATGACAACAATCTTGTCCCTGAATTTGTGGTGTTGTCATTGATTTCCAGCTTAATTCTCTTCAACGTTCTAACTTCCCTTGGTGTTTCTAGCTCAAATTGACTATCAGTTCTCTTTTCTATAGTCCTCTTTTCAATAGTGGGAGGTAGAATATCCATGGTTTTCCATCCACCAGCATAACCCTGAATCCCCTAATTCAATCTCTCAGATCTTAAGAGAGGTTCACTATGGGCACCAGTTAGACTCAACTTTCTACATTTCCCATTAAGCTCTGCATGAGTAGGGGTAGATACATCTAAAGGGATAGATAAATTCCTCAAACTCTTAGCATGGGATGCTTCTATTTCAAGCTATGTGGATTGATTTGTAGGCAAAGGATAATCAATTGGTTTAACTCTTTCAATATTAAGAGGTTGAATTGGCATCCAAATGGCGAGATGCACTGATTTGCGAAGGTGTACAGGCTTCAAACCTACAACTGAAGAAACCCCTATTACCTATATAATCCCTATTGGTTGGATTAATAGACAAATTACTTTGAATATTCTAAAATTTAGGATCATAAGAATCAAAGTGAATGGAAATTCTTATCCCTCTATGAAATCTAGGGTCAATGTTTCTTGCATGAAAACCACCCCTATGAAAACCCCTGATGGGTTGGTTAGTATCACTATTGGAACTCTATCCCTATCCCCTATTATCATCACTCCTTGTTGAATCTAGTTGGTACCACCCAAACATAATGAACAATCTAAAATATAATAACAAAATCTAAGATTGAGAAACAAATGTTCAAAAAAACAAAATTGAATGTTGCAATAACTCAATAAATGAAACTGAAACTATCTCATAAACTAAAATTTATCACATTATTCCAACCACAAGTGATGATGTTTAATTTGAACTAAACTCACAATCTATAATCATCATCATTTTATTTCATAAGTTCTATAAACTTTATTAAGTTCATTTTTAGTGAATCATTCTTAAGCCCTTCAAAAAAATGAAACTATAGATCTTTTCAACACTTTACTTTAAAATGAATAGTGAATTGAGCTATTCAATTAAATGACACATCATTTATATATAGAAGCATGTATTAAATAATCATTACCTTATTCCAATATAATGCCTTCTACAAATTTTAGATGAGAAGTGTCAAGGCACCTTAACTTCAATATCTATATTCAAATTAAAAACCATTGGTTCAATTATGAGTTGTCTCCTTAAACAAATTTTCATACTTATCCACTTTATTTGAAAAGGGAATCAACACTTATGATTGAAACTACCTAATGTAGTTTAAAAACACAAATATCCATAAATATGTTTTGTAAATCCAACATATTTCAACAAAATAGTCAACTAAGTTATTCAAATTTTATATAATCATTCCAAGCCTCATAATTGTCAACCATAAATAATTACATTAAAACTACATCCCAAGGTTTCTAAACTAACTGTGAAGTACCAAATCCACAAAAAATAACCAAACTGAGACAAAACACCTTCATGATTTTCATAAACTCAAATATTTTCAAATCTCAAATATACATGAATCGAAGTATCACAACAAATCATCAACTTTCAATGCATAAAAATCCTATGATTATTTTAATAAAAATCATTTTATGCATGTAAACCTACATGAACATACTGATTATTTTACCCATATATATCTTTTGACAACATGACTTTCAAAATAAATAATCACATATGTAACCTAAAATTGCATGCATTGAATTTATTCAATATTTTCCATGGTCCACACCATCATTACTTCCAAACTCATTTATTTTTTTTGTCTAGGAAAGTACTTAAGTATTCATAACATATAAGACCAAAACATAAACCCTAGGTCTGATATCAGTTTCAATCAGAATATATTTTCATAATGATTCATTCGACAACACTTCAAAACCAAAACAAACAACTTTTGTGCATAGTGACAAAACCAATTTTTTTTTTGAAAATTTTCCATCATTTATACAAATCTATACAATGACTGCTATCAATTTTAACCACATAGAAGATAAAATTTCAGAAGCTTAAAGGAAAACAATAGAACTTCAAAACATCTACAAGCTAGAGAATTTACCCAAATTTATGTCAAAGCTCTCCCAGATTTGATCTTTTTTAAATAGGCAAACCCTAATAAGTCGATAACCAATATTCATGTCAAAATCACACTATATATTCATAAAATAAAAGCCTCAAAACTAAATTGTTAACTCATTTCCAAATTTTAAAGAACTATCTTACTGACCTGCCCAAAAATATGTAAGTGACCTCTCACACCAATATCGACAAACATGCACCACTATCACATTACTAAATATTCCTTGAAACAAATTTTTGAAAGAAACACACAAATAATAACAAAATCATGCCTTGTATTTTGACAATCAAATCTTTATCTTTAATCAATAGAAAACTAGAGGTTATTATTCATTTATTACTCAGAAGGGATTCAAATATTCATGCACAAAATCATGTAACTTCTTTGTATACCATTTCATGCATAGAAAAACAATACTCTCAAAACTTCAAAAGAAACCATTTTAACTTTTCAAATAGTTTGCATGCCGATGAACTTGTATAGTTTTAAAATTATTATCCATATCTCATCTTTAAAATTATTCAAAAAACATTGAAAACTTCCAATTTTACTCATGTGGATTTGATAGAACTATTCCTTCACTAAAATTGTAAGCCTTTCATCATCATGAAAAAAATGACCGATATTGTATAACATACCTGACGTCACTTTCCCCAAAAAAATTTGACTACCAACTTCTAAACTTATATATGACCTCAAAGAACTAGAGCTATGCTCCAAAAAATGAGCTTGTGAGAATGAACCAAAAATCAAGAATTTTGAGAATTTATTTTTCCATCTTACTTCCATACCTAACTTTGTAACATGTCTAAATCAAATTGGCTTATATTTACTAATTATGTGCTTAACAATCTTGCTATTTTTCTTATCAGCACTAACAAGCTTAGCTATAACTATATCTGTATACCCTATCATTAACTAATTACCATTTTTTGAGGAAAAGGCCATTCTAATTAATTTTCTTACTACCAAATCTTTGAATGATCTCGAAGCATCGAAACTATACCTTTTAATTCAATGTTTGTGCCAACTCACATTGCCACAAGAGATCAAAATGCCAACTAATATCCAACTTAGCCAAATCAAAAGTTTATTGAATATGTTTCAGGATCAATGAAAATGGACCTTAATACTTGGTGAATTATGCAAACTTCATGAAAACCCTTATATATTTGTAATTATCAATGACTTATCATTGTGGTCTAGAATTGTGTCATGCAAACTATGATAGGCCCCTTTGGACTTAAGAAATTCAACATAAATGAAAACTTATTAAAGCTCAAAATAATCCTTATAATATTGATATTTTACTTCATGAACAATTCCAATGGTTGATACCCAACATTATAAGTCTATGCCCAATGCGATATAAAGAATAGTGTGTATGCCTTAATGTTACATTCACCAAATTTGAATACTTATTCAAATATTAAAATGACTAAGACTTAGAATATCAACTAAATGATTATGATCTCAACCATGTATTCAAGCAACAAGTTCATCAGATAAAAGAATAAGGCTACAATATAGATGAAATAGAATATCAACTTAAGTATTTCAGTTCCTTAAATAACCCTCATATCATCAGTAGTGAATGAAACTAAATCGTACATCAAATGTATACCTTTAAAATAGTTTTTGAATTTATTAATTTTGAATGTAATGTTTTTCAAAAAGTTATATCACCATTATCTGTTATGATCAAATCAAAGAATAAGGCTACAATATAGATGAAATAGACTATCAACTTAAGTATTTCAGTTCCTTAAATAACCCTTATATCATCAGTAGTGAATGAAACTAAATCATACATCAAATGTATACCTTTAAAATAGTTTTTGAATTTATTAATTTTGAATGTAATGTTTTTCAGAAAGTCATATCACCATTATCTATTATGATCAAATCAATGAAAATCAAAGAACCATTGTAAATTTGACGAAACTGAAAATGCATTTTACAATTGAAACTATCTCAAATTGAATTGAATTGAATCATCAAAATAACTGATCTCACACAACTATATATGCATATTTTATTAATTAATCCATCATGCTTTTTGAAACCACTTAAAAACATAAATAAAATTTCATCAATCAATCATTATCATTTTATAATCAAAGATGCATCTAAGAATACTATCAATCAATAGGGTCTCCGACATAGTTTTAGGTTTCATGACAAGGTCATCTCTATGGCAACAAGTATTTATTTTTAAAAAATTTAGGGGGTATAGAATATATGCATAATACTAGTGACCTTACTAGTCAATTTTACATAATAGATTTGAGTAGCAACAAATTGCTTTTTATATAAAACAAATTTTGTCATGAGAGTGTGATTCAGGAAAATCATTTCTCAAGTAGCTAGGCACAAACCCCTTAAATAGTGAATTTGGTAAGGGATGGGTTGATCGTCTAACGTGACACGAAGAAAGGAAAATGAATAATAGGGAAGTTTGGGCTAGATGCACAATCAACTACAAATGCATTAGATATGAAATTTAAAAATGAAATAATACTTCTACAACCAAATATAAGTCAGTCATATTACTCATTTTTAAAAAAATATTGAATTTGTAAGATTAATTTTTGAAAATAAATTATACTTACAGTACTTTCACATCTTCCTTGCATTCTTCCTTCATAATGTGATATTTTCCATCAATAACCTATCATTAATCATTTTGAAAATAAAGTACATTAAAGCAAAACATGAGATAAAAATAGAACAACAAACAAAATAATGAACAAAGGAAAAAAACAAACCAAAAAAAAAGCAAAAGAGCAACAAAAAATAACTAATCATGAAATAATTTTAGGTGATGACCGTTTACTGAATAATGCAGCTAATTTCCTTCAAGGTCCTTAAGATGAAATACATTATTTTCAAGAACTATGATAATTTTTTAAGATCCAAGCCATAATGTATCAAACTTATGATGTTTTTGAAGGTCCTCATGAGTTTTGTCCCAATATAAAACTAAATCACCAACATTAAACTTTTTATTAGAAACCTTTTTATCATTTTTTTTTTTAAATTTTTTTATAAGCCTTTTCTAATTTCTGTAATGTTGTTGCTTTGGATTTATCAAGAGTTACTAAATCATACAACCTTTATTCAATTAAATTTGTATCCTCGGTTACATATTGTAAAGCAGTCCTAGCTGAATAAATCTGAAATTATATTGGTAAAGTAGCTTCAAATCCATATGCTAACATGAAAGGAAAATAACTAGTTGTTACCTTAACAATAGTCCTATAAGCTCATAAGGCTTTGAAAAATTTAAGATGCCAATTTATTTTGTTATCACAAACTAGTTTCTTCATAATAGAAATCAAATTTTTATTTGTAGATTCAGCTTGTTTGTTTCCTTGCAGATAGTACTTTGATGAATGATTACAAACAATAGAATACTTTCCTAAGAATTTTAATAACTCATTTTAAATGAATTGAGGTCCATTATTCCAAATAATTTCATATGAAACTCCAAATCTAGAGAAAATATGATTTTCTAGAAAAGAAATTACTTCACATGTTACTGAACTTTTAAGCGCTTTGGCCTCAAGCCACTTGGTAAAATAATATGTGGCTATCAAAATGTATCTATGACCTATAGATGAAGGTAGATGAATATATGAAATAAATTCAATGCCTCATTTTATAAAAAAAAATTCAAGAATAATCAGATTTAAAGGCATTACAGGTAGTTTATCCATTCTAACAAATAGTTGACAAGGCATACAATAATGAACTAGCTTATAAGCATACTGAAACAAAGTAGGTCAATAATAACTATCTTTCAAAATCTTATAATAAATTATTTTTTTAGCATAATGTCTACCACAATTTTATTCATGATAGCCCCTAAGAACTTTTTGAGTTTAATTATGCATAAAACATCTTAACAAAACTCTATCATGATTATGATAAAACATAAAAAATTCTAATAAATATAAATTTAATGCTTATAGTCTTAAGGAATGTCTTTCTTTCTTATTTAAGTTATTAGGACAAGATTGATTTTGAAAATAATAAACTAAATCATGATACCAATCATCTTCAACTAATAAACAGTCTCATTCATTCATTTCAAGACCAAACTTAAAATCTTTAGAAAATTCAACGACCTTCATAATTTTTAAGTGTGGTTTTGTATTTAAATTTTCATCGATCGATAAAACTAATACATTAATATCTAAGGCATTATTTTTAGCTAAGTGTTTTACTAGTTCATTACATTTAATAGTCTTAGAGATTTCAAATTAAAAATCAAATTCTTGAATGCATAAAATCCACTTAGCAAGCCTTCCTTGAATAACTGGTTGTTTTAAAATATATGATAAAATAGATACATTAGATCACAAAAAAATTTATTTCTCATTAATAAATATTAAAATTTAATCAAAGAAGAAACAAGTGAGAAAATAAATTTTTCAATAAGGGGGTATCTAGTTTTGCATTTTTTAAGACTTGACTCATATAACCGATTGGTTTCTCTTTATTAGTTTCAAATTCTTGAGTTATTATAGTTCCTATAGCCTTTTCAATAGCATTAACATAGATAATAAATACTTTCTTCAAATTAGGTTTAACAAGGATAGGAGCACTTGTAATTACATTTTTAACAAAATTAAAAGCTAATTTAACATTTTCATCCCCAATGTATGTTTTACTTTTCTTAAGCAATAATTGTAAAGGATTAGATTTGTCAGGAAAATTAGCAATGAATTTTCTAACAAAATTAATCTTACCAAAGAAAGATCTTAAACTTAATTGATTTTTGGGAGGAAGTAGTTCCTTTATAGCTTTAACATGTTTAGGGTCAATAGAAATACCATTTTTAGAGATTATGTGTTCTAACAACTTACCCTCGGTCACACCAAAAATAAACTTCTTTAGATTCAAAGAAATGCCAAACTTTCTACATCGTGTGAATACTTTACGAAGATGGTCTAAATATTTGTTTCTCTTTTTAGAATGAATGGTGGGATCATCTAAATAAAATTGAACAACAATGCCTATCAAATCATCAAAAGCAACATCCATAGCCCTTTGAAAAGTAGCTCATGCATTCATCAAGTAAAAGACATTCTATTATAAGTGAAAGTTCCTATGAGTGGTAAAAGTATTTTTATGTCTATCATTAAGATTCACAAATATTTAATTATAACCTGAAAATCTATCTAATAAAGATATCATTTTAGATCTTGTAACTTGCTACAAAATTTGATCTATGCTAGGTAGAGGAAAATTATCTTTAACACTTTATTTAAATCTCTAAAATCAACACATAGTCTAATATCACCATTTTTATTTCTAATTATAACTAGATTAGCTACTCATTTTGAATATATTACAAGTAAAATGACACCAACATCAATCATCTTATCCAACTCTTTGTTAATGATGTCTTCTACCAAAGGGCTGATTCTTTGTATTTTCTGCCTAACAAATTTGCTACTAGACTTAATAGGAATGATATTTTTAATAATATTCATATCATAACATTTAAGATCATTATATGACCAGGCAAAAATATGAATAAATTCTTTAAACAATTTGATAAACTTAATCTTTTCATTTTCAGTCACCTAAACTCCTAAATAAACATACTTAAGATCTTCTTCAATACCCAAATTAATAGGAATGGTTTCACCTATGATTCTCCTTAGTGTTTCCTTTATTTTGGATATTTTTTGCTAATCATTGGGTGAAAACATAGATTCTAAGCTTACCAAACCAATAGGCAATCTATTAATACTTAGATGTAAATAATCTCCACAATTAAGTATATAGTCATCATGATCAAAATAATTAGTTTTAAGAAATGAGTCTATATATTCATCACAGTTAAATACAAGTCAACTATCATTTAAATTAAAAAAATTAAGATAAAAAATTTCAACTAAAAGAAAATCTATAGTAGGTTAAATTTTTTAAAATTTGGATTAGAGACATAAACTTCAAGCTTATCAACTCTAACATTGAATTCTCTAATAATATGTGTGATATTGAAGGCTTAAAAATGTTCAAGTAATGACCAAAATTTTTGTGTATAATGATGCAAATGAGTTTGATTAGTCTTATAGATTTTACAAACTTGTCTAACAACTAACTTCGAATCTCCAAAAACTTTCAACTATTTAATATTCAACTATATAGATTTTTCCAATCCTAAACATAATGTTTCAAATTTTAATGTATTATTGGTATTTTCAAGAGACAATTTGAAAGCATAACAAAATATTTTACCAACAAGAGAAATTAGACAAATTCCAGCACCATTACTTTGTTGAGAGCAAACTCCATCAAAGTAAAGTGACCATAAGATATATTTTTTAAATATTTTTTCATGCTGATTTTTTAGTTCATCTACATTCAATAATTCATAAGTTTCAATACTAGTTTTAATATATGAAATATCAGATGAAGAAGGCGACTCTATTGGTGTACCAAAAATCTTCCCTCATAATGAATGCAATCTCATTATTAATAGCAACCCACATTATATCTTTCCCAACAAAATCCCTAATTACCTTAGACCAATTTCTTTTTAATAATATTGCATAATTACTAGGAATATCCAACACTTGAACATTAGTCATACATCTAATCTGTTTGTCTTGCATAATTTTAATAACTATTTCATGAAACTTACCACAACTCTTAGTTTGTCTAGAATCAAAATCAGTAAATTTCTTACTAACTACTTCATAGGATATACCCAATTGATCTGTGATAAACTTAAGCATAATATTATATAAAGCACCGATGTCTAAACTACAACTATAGATTATTTTATTTTCAATCTTAATTATGACATAGAAAGGAGGTATATAATCAGCAAGGGGGTCAAAATGTTAAGCATAAATATGTTCAAATTTTTTTATTGTAAACTTACATCAGCTTTAGGGTTTTTTACTGCTTCATTTATCTTATCTAGCTATCTTGGGAGACTAGTTATTTGCAACAAAGAAAATATAGCTTTAATTGTTGACAAATCATCAATTATGTTATAAGTTTAGAATCAGCTTGTCTAAAATTCTTAGATTTATAATGCTGATATTGACTATTATTATATTTAGTTACAAAAAGAATATTTTGAGCAAAATTATTATTAGAATTATTAACATTATTTTGAATTGATTTACCTTTATCATCCGAAAGAGACTTATCATTTGTTATTTTATTATTTTGAGCATAATATTTATTCCTAGTCTTTATGACAAACATTTTCATTTTTTGAAGGATCATCAAGAGTGTTTATGTTATAAGCTAAATCTTCACTTATTTCATCATTTCCTTGAAGAAGATAGTTTTTAAAATTAATAATAGCTTGACATGTGTCAGGATTATGTTCAAATTTACAAACATTACAATAGTAATCAATATCATCATCTTTCATGACTTTAGTTGATGAAGAAATTTTATCATTTAGCTGCCTTTTAATAGCAAATAGCTCATTGCCTAGACTTTGTATTGCTTTTAATATTTCTGAGTTATTTGAATTTAATCCTATAGATGACCTATCTATGAAACCTATACACTTAAGTTTATTTTCATATTCAATTCAAAATCTTATGGTTGCATCGTATTCTAAAATATTTTTATCTTCTAAAGGGATCTTATATTTCAAAGGTAAAGCATTGCAAAGATAAAGTCTAGATAATTTCTTTGAAGGTTTAAGATCACCTGGGATATTTTTATGCAACTTAGTGAATTTGAAAACAAAATAATAAATGATTTCTCTTGGATCTAGATAAATATTTGAAAGCTCATTAACTAAATCAAAATCTTCTTTGGTTTTGCCAAAAGACAACTCTAGCTAATCTTATACATCTTTCTAATTGTCAAGAACCCTAGTAGGTAGGCCAACAAATGCTTGATAAGCTTACCTTCTAATGTTTGTGCAAAAAATTTTAAATAAGTATTTTCATTAGTTATCCCAAGAGTAGCAAAAATAAATCTAAATTATTCTAAGTGATCTTCCGAAGATTCTACAACAACACCAAAAAATGTTGGTACATTTAACCCTTTAAAAGAAGGCAACTTACTAGGATGGTTTACAACATTTATTGGATTAGTAGAAATCCATGGTGCTATAACTATTTAACATTCTTCTTAAACATTTGACTCATCTTCACCTTTAATGAGATCACCTTATTCTCTATTGTTCTGCAACCCATGAAGCAGATCTTATAGCCTCTCATTCACTTTTGATTGTTCTCCCATTGGTTGATCTCCCATTGGAAGTTTTAATAATTTCTACTTGAATAGATTGATTATTTTGAACCTAATGCACTCGATTTAATTGTAGATTTGTAAAATCAGTTTCAGTAGGCACAATAAATTCTTTAAATGGAAAAGAATTAGAAAGAAAATGAGTTCTACGCTTAGGATTAGCAGCTAAAACTCTATCTCTATCTTCTCAAATTCTCCTATTTGAGTTTAAAATGTCACATTGAGTTTCACATGTAAGATTTGAATACCAATAAATCTTAAATTCAATAATCTTTTCTTCTTGATTTATGAATTCAATAATCTGATAAAAGTTTTAGATGATTATACCATGCATAATGTGTTAGATTAAAAGAAATATCAACATGACCATCTTATAAAGCTATTATAGGTTGAATAATAGGAGGTTGATGAACTCTAAGAACTATTGACATGGTTAATTATACTCTATGAAGGGAGGCTCAGCTCTCTTCATCCACGTGACACAATAGAGACATTCCTCTTGTTGTGGGTGACAAACATGAGGGATGAATCTCTAGATTAGGGGCTAGCTATTCTTGATGAACCTTGAGGCCCTAGATTTCCTACTACTAACAATAGGGGGATGAAAAGAGAGAGAAATATTGAAATCAAAATCTATGCTAAAGTGGTGATGCACCTAAATGTTTGGTCTACTCCGCTTTGACATACACTTTACACCAACAAAAGCTATCATACACTATCATTCAAGATGAGAAACTCTCCTGCATCAGTATTTCAATAGGAGGCCCTATGGAGATATAGGGAGGAAGAACTACTAAAAGTGTTCTAAGACACACTATGGTAGCCTATTCACATGCACCTATACTCTGCTATGGACACTTCTTGTTGACCTACAATAAAGAGCTCACAATACACTAGATACGTTGGATTTAAAATATGAAAGAATGAAATAAAATGACTTGACACAAGATCAAAAACATAGACATATGCAAAAGTGTAAACCTAAATGGAGGTAAAATGCTTATGTCTTGATTCAAGGTAAATTTTTGTATGGATTCAAAATACAAGCTGAGAGATCCCTTTTCTCAAATGAGAGGTTAATAATATATAGAATCTTGGAAACAAGATGGCTAACATCACTAGGAATGGAGACCCATGTTGAGTGAAACATCTACTATATAAGAGCCCATTACTGCTATCATATCTTCAAACTGTGTATGGGAGAGCCATGTTGTAGATGTCCAAGTTGCCACCCTTGTTGTCTTGGGCCTACTTAATCATGGGATACTCCTAACAACTGATAAAGCCATCCCCAAGTTGTTGTGGTTGGATAATGCTCTCTTCAATACTAGGTGAAACTAGCTATGCATTAATGGTGAAGCATGAAAACATGAGTTGCTCTCCTCTATAGTTTAAAAACCAATCTATTTTTTAGTTTTTGATAGATATTTTCTACCCAAATATATTAACTCCTTTTACTGAGTTATTCATGCCACCTGTCTTGGTCTGAGTGGTCATTGATTTTACGCTTTGAATTTATCAAGTTGTTGGAACTATTCTAAGCTTTATCTTTTTTGGTCTCTACTTACCCATGTTTTGTCTCTTTCCATTCAACTTCTCCTTTGCCTTGGTTTCTCCTATTTTGTCTTTACTCATTCAGGCCTTTAGGTTCTCAATGGGTTTCTACTCCTCAGGGCTTTGCTTTTTCCTTGCTTGCTCTTTGTGGGTCTTTTTTATAGGTGGGATTTCCTTCAACATGTCCTTTAGACAAAATTTCCAAATAATTCTCCTTGGATTTGTTCCTTACCTTCTCAGCTTGCTTCTTTGCATTGTCAGCCTTCAGGATTTCTATGACCATTGAATTTCTTTGAAAAAAATGTCTAAAGGAATTCAACCTTGGCTTGCCTTCTTCAATTTTCCTTCAGACAAAATGTCTAAAAGAATTCCTTTGGACATTTTGTCTGAAGGAAAAATCCTTTCACTTGTCACTTTTCTCTAAGGGTTAGTGCCCTTCAGGCTTCTTGTCTTTGCCCCTTTGCTTCAACCAAAAGCCCTCTCCAAGGGCATTTCGAGCCAAAAGTGCCATTTGAGATTAGATAAATGGTCCCTATATTTCTCAAAGTGTCCTTTGCAAGGGAAGTTTAAACCCCTGGTTACCCTTCAAAACTTTTGTATTGGTCCTCATGCCAATAAAAATCCCTTTGCAAGGTCCATTCTGCCTTCAAACATACCATTCAATTTTTTTGTAAAGGTCTATTTCATCTTTGAAGTGCCCCCCGCAAGGGCATATATCCTTTAGGGAAATTGTAAATGACCCTACAGAACACCTAGGTGCCCTCCAAAAAAAAACACTTGCCTTAAGAAGCATCTAAAGACCAATTCAGGCTCTTCTAAAGGACTTACTCAAAAAGATTTGAAGTAAATATGTCTCAAAAAATTGATTGCTTCTTCCTTACCATTTTGGGTTTATGAATGAATCCAACTCATGAAAGATCATAAGTCAAGTAATCCTACAAACCCAAATTGAACTACTCTAACCCTTATCAAGTTTCTCTTTAGCTTTGACTTATAAAAGTCATAAGACAAGTCCCCTCATAACCCCAAAATGCATTGCTCTAACCTTTTTAGGTTTATGAACTGCTTTTACTCATGAAAATTGGCAAGTAAAGTACTTTGCCAAACTTGACTTACACTTGAACTAGCCATAGACCCTTTCAATTTTGTCATGTGCTCTTGCTTATTACTTGTAAAGCTTACAAGTAATGTTGTTCTGAGAACCCGATTTGCTCTGAGAGTGGTGGAAAAGACCAATGCTTGATGAGACAACACTTGCACCTATATAAAAGAAAATTTTCCTTAAATTTTAAAGGGTTAAGACCTAGTTTCAGGGCAAAAGGTCATGAAGAACAAGGTTTAAAGGAAAAAAAGAGGGGGTGCCCATTTTAGCATGCAAGATTCACAAAATGGTCAACACATTGATGACTCACATGGGAAGCATGCCTGATATGCTTGAGAAGATTGGTGGCCTAAAAGTCCATTGGGCATGGAGTTAGGATACAACTTGAAAAGTTGGAACAAACTTGTAAGGACTTATTAACCAACAAAGATTTACCTCAAATAACAAGGAAAAACACACACAATAGGATAAAAAACAAACAAACTCATGTAATCAACACTTAGGGAAAACAAAGACAACACAACTAAAATCAAACTACTATATACAACTAGCTATGTATGCTTTTTTCGCTCTTGGATCAAAGGGGAAACTTCTTAAGTCACTTTTAAGATGAGATGAAACAAAGTACCAATCATGCTTCTCTTTGAATTGAATGCTTTGTAGATCAGGCCTCTTCCTTGGCACTTCCCTTGGTCTAGTCTCAAAGAGGTCATTTTTGAACAGGTCCCTAATAAAGACATATTCCTCTTACACACATTTAGACATTTCATATTTTTGCCCACTCTTTATCTCATGGTCAACTTGTATCTCTTTATAAGGGATGTCTCTAAGAGGATTGGTTTCATGTTCCTCATGTTCCTTAGAAGCTTCAAGCCCACATGATTCTTCTTCATCCTTCCAGAGCTGATGGGTTCCTTATAGAAGGCGATGTCCCTCCTTTATGACTTTAAAAATATCATCTTTAGATTCACCAACCTATTAAAAAGATAAATCTAAAAGCTTGCTACCACTTTGCATACTTATTTGAGTCCCAATGTTGCCTTTTCCACCCTTAGCTAGCTCATAGCCTCCTTGAAGAAGAGTGTAACATGTCCCAATGATTTCAAACAAATCATTCAAAGAATGATCAAGAATCTATCCATGCTCCTCCATGACATATTGTAAAGTGAGAAAAGAGTCAATGATCATCTCTTCCTCATTAGAGATAGAGGCAAAAGCTTATGACTTGTCTTCTTTTTTACCAAGGGGGTACCTATGGTGTTATCCTCCTCATTTTCACTCATTAAGACTCCCTGATCAGTCATGAATTGAGAATACTCCTCTTCACTTTCTTCCCTCAAGATGTATTCCTCAACATAAGAGAGACATTCTTCATTTACCAAGCAAGGAGGTGGAACACAAAGATTGTTAAAATCAGGTTGGGAATGGAAAGTAGGGGATCTTTTTGGAAGCTCATGAGAAAATGGGGGTAGACCTTAGGCCAAAATCACTTTATTTTCTTCTCTCCATTTGACCAAAACTTCATCAATATCAAAATTATCTTGAAGATTGGTAGAAGGGGTGTCTTTTGGCATAAGCTCCTCTCTAAGGTCTGAAACTTCCATCTCACTTTCACTAAGCAATCTCACCTTTGCCTATAATTCCATAATTTGCTTAGCTAGATTTTCTTGAAAGAGTCTTTCTTGGAGCTCATAGAAATCATCATGGAAATGGGGAGTGCATGAAGGCTACCATGAAGTAAAATAAGGTTCTTAAGGAAGGGTGGGAGGAACTTGAGAAGGACTAGCCTCATTTTGTACTTCACACACTTGAACAATGCCCTTCTCCTCCTTGCTACTCCATGACTCAACTAATTTACTCCAGCTCATGATCTTAGGACTAGAATTCTCCTTTTGGGGTGATGGGGTTGCAATATGAGAGGTTAGTGAGTGCTTGGATTCCACTTCCCTCGCTGCCAACATAGACTTTTACATGTGAAGATTTGCCAACTCAATCTTCCTATCAAGATTGGCCTTAAACACAAGATTTTCTATTTCAAAACTCTCCTCAACATGATTGGGGAAAGGACATTGAGAGGCTTGACTTGGCTCATGAGCAGGGGCTGTGCATGGCTGATATGAAACTTGGGGTAGTGGGTATGCAGGTTGATAGACTTGGTAAGGCTGCTTGTCATAAATACGTAGCTTTTCTTCCAAAGATGCAATCAAACCAATCACATCTAGCATCTCATTTATAAGCCTTTTCCAATTGGCTCTTTCAATAAGAGTCCATTCACTCTTAACTAGCTTTAATGCATTTCTCACTTGATGGATGAAATGATTAGGAATTTCTTGGCTACATCCCCTTCTAGTGTCAACTCCACTACATACCTTTCATACCCCAATAGTGCTTGTTTGAAGGTGGAAATGGGCTGATTGGTAAAAGGATTAGGTTGACTAGGAGAAGTAACACATTGAGAAGACTAGACATAAGACTGATATAGCTCATGACAAGGCTGAAATTGGTCATATTAGACCTGGTAAGGATCAACACAAGGCTGGTAAGGATCATAGCTAGGCTGGCCAAGGACTTGTTCAAAGTGAGGAGGAAGAGGCAAAGCCTGTAATGTTTCACCAACTTGTAAAGGGTAAAACTCATAACCGTATGCAACCATGAAACTTCATAAAGAAACATACTACCAAAGCTCTTCAAAGGATCACTCTAGCTACTCAACTAGCTGATGCATCTTCAGAGTCACCATTGGTGTTGATTGAATGCCTTTAAAGGCTGATTTGTTGAAGAACACACCAAGAATTATTCAACCTCTTAGATAAAATTTCCCATCGAGCATCCTAAAAACTATTAATGCGGTGGATTGTACCCTATGAAGGGAGGCTCAACTCTCTTCATCCACATGACACAATGGAGACATCCCTCTTGTTGTAGGTGGCAAATGTGAAGGATGAATCTATAGATTAGGGGCTAGCTCCCCTTGATGCACCTTGAGGCCCTAGATTTCCTACTACTAACAATGGGGGGGATGAAATGAGAGATAAATATTGAAATTAAAACCTATGCTAAAGTGGTGATGCACCAAAATGTTTGGTCTGCTCAACTTTGACATACACTTTACACCAAGAAAATCTATCATACACTATCATTCAAGATGATAAACTCTCCTGCATTAGTATTTCAATAGGAGGCCCTATGGAGATACAGGGAGGAAGAACTACTAGAAGTGTTCTAAGACACACTATGGTAGCTTGTTCACATGCACCTATACTCTGCTATGTACACTTCTTGTTGGCCTGCAAGAAAGAGCTCAAAGTACACTAGATATGATATATTTAAACTATGAAAGAATGAAAGAAAATGACTTGACACAAGATCAAAACCATAGACATATGCAAAAGTGTAAAGCTAAATGGAGGTAAAATGCTTGTCTTGATTCAAGGTAAATTTTTGCAGGGCTTCACCATACAAGCTGAGAGATCCTCTTTTCTCAAATGAGAGGTTACAAATATATATAATGTTGGAAACAAGATGGCTAACATCACTAGGAATGGAAACCCATGCTGAGTTAAACATCGACTAAAACAAGAGACCATTACTGCTATCATATCTTCAAAACGGCATATGGGAGAGCCATGTTGTAGATGTCCAAGCCATTACCCTTATTGTCTTGGCCCTAAAAAAGCATGAGATACTCCTTCTAGCAACTGACAAAGCCATCCCCAAGTTGTTTTGGCTGGACCATGCTCTCTTTAATGCTAGGCACAACTAGTTGTGCATTAATAGTGAAGTGTGAAAACATGGGCTACTCTCCTCCATAGTTCAAAAACCAATCTATTTTTTGGTTTTTAGTAGATATTTTCCACCCAAATGTATTAACTCCTTTTTCTGAGTTGTTCATGCCACATATCTTGGCCTGAGTGGTCATTGATTCTACGCTTTGACTTTATCAAGTTGCTAGAACTATTTTGAGCTTTGTGTTTTATGCTCTCTACTTGCCCATGTTTTGTCTCTTTCCTTCAACTTCTCCTTTTCCTTAGTTTCTCTTGTTTTGTCTTTACTCATTCAAGCCTTTAGGTTCTCGGTGGGTTTCTACTCCTCAAGCCTTTATTATTTCCTTGCTTTCTCTTTACAGGTCTTTTCTACGAGCGGGCTTTTCTTCAACATGTCCTTCAAATGAAATGTCTAAAGGAATCCTTTAGACATTTTGTTTGAAGGAATTTTCCTTGGCTTTATTTCTTGTCTTCTTGGCTTGCTTCTTTGCATTGTCAGCCTTTGAGCTTTTTGTGACCATCGAATTTATTTGGATAAAATGTTTGAAGGAATTCCTTTAGACATTTTATCTGAAGGAATTCAACCTTGGCTTACCTTCTTCAATTTTCATTCAGATAAAATGTCCAAATGAAAACTCCTTCTGCTTCTCACTTTTCCTAAAGGGAAAGTGTCCTTCGGGCTTCTTGTCTTTAACTCTTTGCTTCCATTAACTGCCCTTTGCAAGGGTATTTCAAGCTAAAAGTACCCTTTAGGCTTATAGACATGGTCCCAATATTTCTCAAAGTGCCCTCTGCAAGGGCATTTTGAGCCTCTAGTTTCCCTTTAGAACTTTATATTGGTCCTCGCACTGATGAAAAGCCCTCTATAAGGTCCATTTTACCTTTAAGCACACCCTTCAAAAGTTTTGTAAGGGTCCATTTCATCTTTGAAGTGCCCCTCATAAGGGCACATACCCTTTAGGAAAATTACAAATGACCCTATAGAATGTCTAAGTGCCCTCCATAGAAAAACATTTACCTTAAGAAGCGTCTAAGACCAATTCAGGTTCTTCCAATGGACTTACTCAAAAAGCTTTGAAGTAAAGACATCTCAAAAACTTGATTTCTTCTTCCTTACCCTTTTGGGTTTGTGAATGACTCCAACTCATGAAAGATCATAAGTCAAGTAATCCCACAAACCCATATTTAACTGCTCTGACCCTTATTGAGTTTCTCTTCAACTTTGACTTATAAAAGTCATAAGACAAGTCCCCTCATAACCTTGAAATGCACTACTCTGACCCTTTCAAGTTTTTGAACTACTTTTACTCATGAAAATTGGCTAGTACTTTGCAAAACCTAACTTGCACTGAAACTAACCATAGACTCTTTTGGGTTTATCAAGTGCTCCTACTTATTACTTGTAAAGCTTACAAGTGATGATGTTCTAAGAACTTGATTTGCTCTGTGAATGTTGGAAAAGACCAATTCTTGATGAGACAACATCTGCACCTACACAAAAGCAACTTTTCCTTGATTTTTAAAGGGTTAAGACCGAGGTTTAGGGCAAAAGGTCATGAAAAACAAGGTTTCAAGAAAAAAAAGAGGGCGGTTGCCCATTTTGGCATGTAGGATTCACAAAATGGTCAATAAGAACCATTAGATACAAGAAAAAAAATTGAAAACAAATTAGATTTTTAAATGAGATCCCCAGTGGAGTCACCAAATTTGTTGACGATGAAAATTATTTTGTCAATGAATCAACTCTTTCACCTATTAAGAAGTTTAAATTAGAATCATAACAGTCTAATCGTGGGGGTTCTAAAGGTTCATCTAGAATCCTAAAGATGCGAGGGGGATTTTATTATAAGTAATGGGAAATAATCAACAAGTTATCAAAATAGTTTATTCTATTATAACAATCAGAAATATATTTATCAATAATCTATGTTAGGATAAGAATCTATAATCTATTCTATCTGATAGAGAAAACATATGAGTTAGTCTCTTGAAGAATAAAAATATGATTCAATAATATATGTATTTGAATAATATCTTTGTTTCTTGCTTGTAATGTTCTTCAATGAATTTGAAAAGGGAAAATAAAGATTAAGACAAGAGAGATAAGTCATTTAATCTCTAGAATAGAAAGAGAAAGCCAACAAACCAACAATTTAAAGAAAAGTAAACAACTAAACCTAGAGAAAAAAATAACAAACTAGTAAAAGACAACAAACTATATAAATAATCTAACCTAATTAAGACACAAATTTAAAGAGAAAGACAAATAAATTAAAGAGAACACCTATAAGAAATGAAATACTTAAACTATAAGAATTAAATAAAAGAAATATCTAGTCCAAAGTAAACTAAAGAATAAGACACAGATTAAAACATCAAAACTAAATCAAACTAACAATTAGTAAGCAATTGTCAAATTAAACTTAGTTAAAAAAAAGCTATTAAATTAAAGATTAAAACAATTATAAAGTCCTATTTGAATTATGTCTAATAAACTAAAGGAACTAAACCATAAAATAAAGTAAAAGACTAACTTAGAGAAAATATAAAAGCTTATTACACATAAACTAATTAAAAATAGAAAAAGATTAAATCTAAAACTTAAGAACTAAACTTTAAACAAATCTAAAGAGAAAAGTGGATTATGGAAAATCTATAGTTAACTAATGAAGAAAAGGGCAAAAAGCTAAACTAAGAACTAATTAAAACATAAAGAAACTAAAGATCTAAAACTATGTTAAGAAGATAACTAAAACAGAAATAAAATCAGATTTAGAAGAAATCTAAAAGGTCTAATTAAAGTTCGAGTTGAATAAATTATAAAAGTATGCGAGTCTCAAAAAGAGAGTTGTCTTAGCCAAAAAAGGATAACTTTATTTATAAAACCAACATTCTTCATATAAAAAAACTTGAATGACAACTTTGCAATCAAAATAGATCAATAAAGTCTTACAAAATAGTGAAATGTTCATCATTATTCAGGTTGAATACTTAGAATATGCACATAGGATTGCAAATAACAATCATCAAAAGATATTAAACTTAGCAAACTTCAGATAACCAATAATAAATGATAAATAAAATTGGATATATCTATGTTGCATAAGCAATTACTCAATCGTTAAATCAAGTACCATTAGATCTATCTACAAAATTTTTACTATCTCAGATAAGTTGCATAAAAAGAATAAAGATGAATGATTAACTTCAGAAAATACTTAAGTCTTTAATACTTCTTGTTCTTCTATCTTTAGATGAGTCATTGATATCTTTTTATACCTTCAAACTTAGTTTCAAAATAAGTTATAACTAACTTTAGTTAGTTATTAATCTATATTAACTAATTGAATTTTAAAAAGTCAATTAATTATAACAATTATTAATTAAAGACAAGTTTTAATTAAAACTTAAAAGGTCTTAATTAATCAAGATATTTAAAAATATAGACCAAGGGTACCAATTTTAACAGGTGGGGACCCATATTAAGTAATAATATAATAGAATACACATTTACTTAGAAGATGAATAAGTCAAAATTGATAAATCCTATTCACATTAATCCATAATGTATATTAATTAATTTAGACATATATAATTATAAGCATCAAAGTGAATGGGCATTCTTGTCCCTCAATGAAATCCAGGGTAAAATTTTCTTGCATGAAAACCACCTCTATGAAAACCCCTAATGGGTTGGTTAGTATAACTATTCTAACTCTGCCCCTATCTCCTATTATCATCACTTCTTGCTGAACCTAGTTGGTCCCACCTAGACATAATGAACAATCTAAAATATAACAGCAAAAACTAAGATTGAAAAACATGTGTCCAAAGAAACAAAATTGAAGGCTGCAATAACTCAATAAATGAAACTAAAAATGTATCATAAAATAAAATTTATCACACTATTCTAACCACAAGTGATGGTGTTTAATCTGAATTGAACTCTCAATCTATAATCATCATCATTTTATCTCATAAGTTCTAAAAACCTTATGAAGTTCATTTTTAGTGAATCATTCTTAAACCCTTCAATAAAAAAGGAAACTATAGATCTTTTCAACACTTTATTTTAAAATGAATAGTGAACTGAGCTATTCAATTAAATAATGCATAATTTCTATAAGGAAGCATCTATTAAACCATCATTACCTTCTTCCAATATAATGCCTTATACAATTTTTAGATGAGAAGTGTCAAGGCACCTTAACTTCAATATCTATATTCAAATTAAAAACCATTGCTTCAATTCTGAGTTGTATCCTTAAACAAATTTTCATACTTATCCAATTTCTTTGAAAAGGACATCAACATTTATAACTGAAACCACCCAATGCAGTTTAAGATCACAAATATCCATAAATATGTTTTGTCAATCCAACATATTTCAATAAAATAGTCAACCAAGTTATTCAAATTTTATATAATCATTCCAAGCCTCATAACTATCAACCATAAATCATTACACTGAAACTACATCCTAGGCTTTTTGAACTAACTGTGAAGTACCAAATCCCCAATAAATAACCAAACTAAGACAAAACACCTTCATGACTTTCACAAACTCAAATATTTTCAAATCTCAAATATATATGAATCGAAGTCTCACAACAGATCATCAAATTTCAATACATAAAAATCTTGTGATTATTTTAATAGAAATCATTTCATGCATGTAAGCCTACATGAACATACTGATCTTTTTACACATATATATCTTTTGACAACATGACTTGCAAAATAAATAATCACATATGCAACCTAAAACTGCATGCATTGAATTTATTCAATATTTTTTGTGGTCCACATCATCACTGCTTCCAAACTCATTTATTTATTTGTCTTGAAAAGTACTTAAGTATTTATCACAAATAAGATCAAAACATAAACCCTATGTTTGATAGCATTTTCAACCAGAATATATTTGCATACTGATTCATCTGACAACACTTCAAAACCAAAACAAACATCTTTTGTGCATGGTGTCAAAATTGATTTTAAAAAAAAAAAAAAAAACTTTCCATCATTTATACAAATATGTGCAATGGCTACTATCAATTTCAACCACATAGAAGACAAACATTCAAAAGCTCAAAAGAAAACAATAAAATTTCAAAACATCTCCAAGCTGGAGAATTTACCCTAACTTATGTCATAACTCTCCCAAAGTTGATCTTTTTTAAATATGCAAACCCTGATAAGTTGATAATCAATATTCATGTCAAAATCACACTAACTATTCATAAAATGAAAGTTTGTTAACCCAATTCTAAATTTGAAAGAACTATCTTACTGACTTGCCCAAAAATATGTAAGTGGCCTCTCACACCAAGATCAACAAACATGCACCACTATCACATTACTAATATATTCCTTGAAATAACTTTATGAAAGAATCACTCAAATAATAACAAAATCATGCCTTATATTTCAACAGTCAAATATTTATCTTTCATCAACAAAAAACTAGAGGTTATTATTCATTTGTTGCTCATAAGGGTTTCAAATACTCATGCATAGAATCATGTAACTTATTTGTATACCTTTTCATGCATAGCAAAACAATACTCTCAATACTTCAAAAGAAACCATTTTAACTTTTCAAATAGTTTTCATGTAGATGAACTTGTATAGCTTTAACATTATTATCCATGTCTCATCATTAAAATTATTCAAGAAATAGTGAAAACTTCCAATTTTACTCATGCATATTTGATAGAACTATTCCTTCACTAAAACTGTAAACCTTTCATCATCATGAATAAAATGACCAATATTGCATAACATAGCTAGCATCACTTTCCCAAAAAAAATTTGATTGCTAACCTCCAAACTTCTACACGACCTTAAAGAACTAGAGATCCACTACTGCAAATGAGCTTGTGAGAATGAAACTAGAGCTCCACTTACCTTCATAACCAATTTTGTGACATATCTAAATCAAATTATCTTACATTTACTAATTACATGCTTAGTAATCCTACTAATTTTCTTATCGACACTGATAAGCTTAGATTAACTATCTCTTTATACCATATCATTAACTAATTACCATTTTTGGAGGAAAAGGTTGTTCCAACTAATTTCCTTACCACCAAATCTCCAGATGATCTCAAAGCATTGAACCTATACCTTCACATTTAATGTTCATGCCAATTCACATTGCCACAATGGATCAAAATGCCAACTAATCTCTAACTCAACCAAATTAAAAGTTCATTGAATATGTTTTATGATCAATAAAAAAGGACCTTGACACTTGGTGAATTATGCAAACTTTGTGAAAACCCTTATACATTTGCAATTATCAATGACTTATCATTGTGGTCTAGAATTATGTCATGCAAACTACGATAGGCGCCTTTAGACTTAAATAATTCAACATAAATGCAAACTTTTTAAAGCTCAAAAGAATCCTTATAATATTTATATTTTGCTTCATGAACAAGTCCAATGGTTGATACCCAACTTTATATGTCTATGCCAAATGAGGTATGAAGAATAGTGTGTATGCCTTAATGCTACATTCACCAAATTTGAATACTTATTCAAATATTAAGATGACTAAGACTTAGAATATTAACTAAGTGATTATGATCTCAACCATTTATTCAAGTAACAAGTTCATTAGATTAAAGAACAAGGATGCAATCTAGATGAAATAAAATATTAACTTAAGCATTTCATTTCCTCAAATAACCCTTATATCATCAGTAGTGAATTAAACTAAACCATACATCAACTGTATACCTTCAGAATAGTTTTCAAATGTATCAATTTTGAATGTAATGTTTTTCAAAAAGTTATATCACCATTATCTGTTCTGATCAAATCAATGAAAATCAAAGAACCATTGAAAATTTGATGAAACTAAAATTGTATTTTCCAACTGAAACTGTCTCCAACTAAAATAAACTAAATCATCAAAATAATTGATCTCATACAATTATATATGCATATTTTATTCATTAATCCATCATGATTTTTGAAACCAATTAGAAACATAAATAAAATTACATCAACCAATCATTACCATTTCATAATCAAAGATGCATCTAAGATTACTGTCAATCAATAGGGTCCCCAGCACAGTTTTAGGTTTCATGACAAGGTCATCTCTATGGTAGCAAGTATTGATTTTTTTAAAATTTAGGAGGTGTAAAAAATAGGCATAAAATGTTCCTCCATAGAGAGTTTTCACCAACCTTTCAAAATTATTGGCACATATTTTACATCTCCTAGAATGTAATGTCATATCTCTCCCTTCATTCAAAGATATTGATATGACACGACCTCTTCCAAAAATATATGATTCCAATGCATTCTACAACTATCACAAGACACTATGCCATACTAAAAATTGATACATCATCTTGAAACATAAAATATAAGATTTGGTATAAGCTAACATAATTAATGTGGGCACACCCATAGAGGCACCCAAAGTTCAACAGACAAAAGTTAAGGCATTGAAAATATTATCAGATCTATTTCTAAAACATAGAATTAATGAGGTATGGGGCACTTCAGGTGTTCACTATGTGTATCAAGCACATCCACCACTGACATCATATAACACTACTACAAAGGATGCATACCCCCTACATAATATCATTGGTGTTTATCATACTATAGTACCAGTTAGACCACTCATCACTTTCTCAGAGTAAGAGATTATTGATGATGATTCATATTTATATACCCTCTTTATACGAGCTTATATGGATGATCATCCTATTCATAGTGTTATTATTAATAATGGGTCAAGTATTAACATGTGCACTATCAAACTTCTATATTTTTTTGGGTATTTAGAATAGGGTATTCAAGTTATATGATGAGAAAGAGAAGAAGTTTCTTGTCACAAGAGAATTTGTCTTTTGTGAGACTGCAAAGGACAAAGAGCATATTGATCGACAGTTGAGTCAACTAGACAAAAATACAAAATTTGATGTCTATAAAGAGAATGCTTTGAATGTTTCATATAATGACTAGGGGACACATAATTGAGAATCTATTGATTTTATATTATCTCCTCTACATGAGCTTGAAAATCCTCCTGAAGGAGAGAGTGAAACTTCATTAGAATTGAATAAGGGCGAACAAAATAGAGGGAAAATAGTGAATGAGCTTTAGAGGATGAACTCAAAGCATGTACAACATAGAACAAGATGTCTAAATGGACACACTAAAATATGTGAGGTATGATGAAGTTGGGAAAATAGGCACTCAAAGTGTACATGCAACCTCCTCTCAACCAAACAAATTCATTGATGAAATTTAAGACATGATTGTAAAACTCACATTGGATGATTCTCAAGAGGAACTCAACGTTGTGCTTGATTCAAAACCAATAACTTTCAAACCAGCTGAGAAGCTTGAATCTTGGAGAAAAGAAATGAAAGATGAGTATAATTCACTAGTGAAAAATGGGACTTGGAATTTGGTTGATACATCATATAGTTGCAAACCCATTGGCTACAAGTGGGTCTATCATAACAAATACAAGGCAGATGACTCACTTGACAAGCACAAAGCAAGGATTGTCACAAAGGGTTATGATAAAAATTAAGGAATTGGCTACAATGAAACATTCACACTTATATCAAAATAGACTATCATTCGGACCATGTTGGCTCTAGTAGCTCACAATAGATGGAAAGTTCACCAAATAGATATCAAAACTACATTTCTGAATGGAGACCTCAAGGAAACTATGTACATGACACACCTTGATGATTTTGTAGTTAAGGGATAAGAGGATAAGGTGTGCAAACTAGAAAAAACATTATATGGTTTGAATCAATCCCTTTGAGCATGGTATGAAAAACTAGTTGAGAACCTCATGAACATGAACTTCAAACATTTTGAGTTTGAAGATATAACTCTTTTCATCAAAATAGTTGACAAAATAATTGTATTTGTGGTGGTGTATGTTGAAAATTTGCTCATCATTGGGAACAATGAATGGTACACTAAAAAATTCAAATGAAAGTTGATGAAAAGCTTTGAAATGATTGATTTGGGTTATCTTCATTACTATTTGGGTATTGAAGTAATTCATAAACCAAAGTATTTCTTCATCAATCAACAAAAGTACATTAGTGACATTCTGAGCAAGTTTGAAATGGAATATTGTAAGCCTCTCAGCATGCTCATGGAATATAATCTCAAATTGACATCTGAAGATTTAATAGATTTGGTTGATTCCACTAAACAAAGTCAACTAATTAGAAGTCTAATTTATGTGACTACCACTCGACCAAATATATCATATGTAGTTGGTGTCCTCTTAAAATTCATGCAAAAAACTAGGGAGAGTCATTGTGTATCAGCAATAATGGTCCTCAGATATCTCAAAGGCACACAACATTTTAGGGTCAAATACTCTAGGGCAAGAGACTTCAAACTAGTTGGGTATTCAGATTTTGACTATACTGGTGATCATGAAGATAGAAAGTCCATCTCATATTTTCTAATGAATTTGGGAACAACATTTGTCAGTTATAAATACAAAAAGAAATCAATGCTGATAATTTCTTCAATAAAAGTAAAATATATGGCCACTTCAAAGGCAACTAGAGAGATCTTGTGGCTCAGAAGGGTTCTTTCAGATTTACAAGAGTAATAGGTTTCATCAACACCTTTCATAGTTGACAAAACTTCTGCAATCTAGATGGTAAAAAATCCAATCTTTCACAACCAAACCAAGCACATCAATACTAAATTTTATTTGATTTGACACTATGTGAAAGATGATAGTGTCAAGTTGCAACATTGCTTGACAACAAAGCAACCAACAAACATCCTAACAAAGGCTCTTGGATGAAAAAAATTGAAAAGTGTAGAGTAATGCTTGGTTTAACAAAGATGCCTATAGATTAAGGGGGGATGTAATAATATTTTATATATTAGTTATTAATCCTAGGTGTCTAGCTTAGGTGTCTAGCATTTTATCTTATTCAATAAGCTTTCCATTCACGTAGGAATAGGAAGAGTAATTGGGAGTGTGAAATGAATAGTCATTTGTTAGTCTATTTATTGTAATGTTTTATCTCTTTTTAATTGAATCATGAAATAGAATTTCATTTGCATTCTATATGAAATCGAATTATCAGTATCAGAGCTTTGGCTCAAACTCCAAGACCTAATGAGTCTATTAATGTTTTTGTGTTTTTCTATTCACCAGTGTGAACCTAGTCACATGAAGTATTGCATTAGTATTTTTGGATTTATAGTACCTCAGTACAAAATCATGTTACACCATGATTGGAGTTTTGAGACTTGGTAGATCCTCCTATATTGCTTGGTGACTTTTATAAGTTTGAGACATTCATGAAATGAGTGTGGTACATAGAATGTGTACTATAGAAGAATTTATACCCTCTTAGAGTTGTTATAGGGTTGGCTTAGCGAGTGTTTCAACATAGTTGGTTGTAATCAAGGTTTGGGTAGGTGAGTTCATAGCTTAGTTCATGAGTTATAAACAAGAGTATCCTACCCTATTTATGATCATTTGGATTGACACCTTGAGGATGATTACAACCTTGCTTATTAATCAAGTCCCTTTTGTTATTTGTGTTTTGTGTTGTGAATGTTTTATAAGCATAGGATGCTTCTCACTTAAATATATATGTGTTTTAGTTTTTGTGCCTTATATTCACTAATCCTAAGAATAGAAAATTTTATAAGATCATTCTTTTTTAGTTTGGTACCACCTAGTACGGTGGTAATTTTCTTGTAGTAAAGTGTTGTTGTCTTGGTTAGGAATTCCTTTGTGTTAGGAGTTTGTTTAAGGAGTAGCACACTTAATTTATGTGGTTTAGAAAGGAGTGTCATCTCTCTTAGCTATCTTATAGGTGATTTTTTATTATATCATTCCCTTTGACATCATTATAAACTATTGAGAAGATTCATATTTTCATGATGTTGATTTAGTGTTCTTTTAAATAGGAACTTTTTTTTGAAATATTGCTTTGGACCATATTCCTTAGAACACATGGAATAATGTTCCCTACTTCTTGTTGAGAGAGAATTTGTAGGATTGGATGAATTGATACATATTTGTGGTTGGTATATTCCTCTCTCAATTATATAAATAGATTGTGATATTATACTTATAGATTTGGTAAGTGGGTAGATATTTAGCAACATTGAGTTATGGAGTTTTATTTTTACCTTGTGTTGGTATTTAGGAGTTTTTAAGATGATAGTTCTCTAATTTTTACTTGTAACTCTTTAGGGTCACTACTTTATCTAACTTGTGGTTTTAGACCATGTGGAGTGGCAAACCTTAAATTACATATTAAATTTAAGATTAAAAACTATAAGTTGATTATAATTATTATGTTGTTATTCACCTTTGAATAATTGATATTGTTCTCTTTTAGCTTAAAACATGTTATTTTGAAGAGTTATTTTTACCTTTCATAGAAGTGAGTAGGGTATAGTATGTGCAGAGCACCTTGTCAATCTAAGGGTTGAGATAAGCTCTTAATTTATTGCATTATAGTCAAGAAAGCACGAAGATATTATCTTGCTTATCTTTTATAAGGTTGAAATCACAGTGTGATCCTTAGCCTTTATATGTTATGCTAATTTTAACATTATTCTCTATTAATTATGAATATAGTGCTATAGGTTAAATAGGGAAATATGATACTAGTATGTTTAGCTAGCAATGACTTGATACAATTATGGATTGATTGTATAATTTATCTTGTATATATGTTGATACATCTAGAATTATTTAGCATTGATTACTATGATCTATTAGTATGGATTTGTGGTTCAATAAACCTCATACACATTTTGGAGATCATTAGGTCGTGGAGACCTAAGGGAAGAGTGGTGAATTACGAATGTGAGTACTAAGTAATAAGAGTCAATCCTATTTAGTCTCACATTAACTTGGTAATCATTGAGTTTGGATCTTATAGACAGACTTATCGAATTCAAGATTTGATAGACAGACTTGTCAAATTTAGTCATATGGCCATATGTACGTATACTAGAAAATGTTTATTCCTTAATTTTGTATACATTGGAAATATAATATTTATAATTCTTATTCATCATCATACTTGTTAGGAGTAATGACAGTATTGACATATTATACTTATCAAGAGCTATGCAGAATAGCGATAATATTAATTTATACACATCATTCTTGCTAGGATCCCTAAACACTTTTTTCTAGAATGAGAAAAATACTCTTTAGGTTAGATATATGTGCATAGTGAATGGAATATTTTGTAGTACTCTCCCTAGTCATTTATTTTGGCTTATATGATGATATTATGTGCTTTTGGGAAGTTAGTGAAACTTTTATTGAGATATGAGGGACTCTTCAAGGTAACACAAGTGGTCAATCATTTAGTATATAGGCTTGCCTTCAGGGTGGTCATGACCAAATCAATGTGAGTAAGTAATACTCATAACTATGATTTTTTATTAGGGATATGTCTTAGAGTAGGGTCTTATGGAACTAATACTATAAGAATAGTGCAACTTGAAAGAACTACAGTGAGTTATATAGGTAAATTTATATTTATTTGCCTAATTTGATATTGTATACCATGTTATTGCTTTGATAAATAATGTTTTTAATTCAAAACTTATGCTTGAATAAGATCCATCAGGAATGATGACTAGATTTAGGGGGTAAGGATGGTATATCCCAATTCTTCGTCAAACAAACTTGCTAGATTATTCATGGATATCTATAGCTGACAAATTTATATTTAGATATTTTTAATTAATCTTGAGATATATGCTATTATTGGATAGTATAATATTGATTAGATAAATGATGGCACATGATTGCTTTAACGTGAGTTAACTATAGTGTACACATTTATATTTTAAGCATATTGATGTATTGTTTTAGTTATATATTATGCTATATGTTTAACATGTGATATGATCTAATTAATTGTGTCTTGAGGTGGATGCAGGAGTACTCATCCCATAGAGCATGCCAGAGGGAGAGCATCATCGAAGAGGGTGATGTAGGTGGAGACATCAGAGGTCAATAGAGATCTAGTGAGAACCTTGCATACACCACATTAGTTAGCACATGGTAGAATGCATAAAAATAGTTGTTTATGGTGTGTTTATTACTTTCTTTGGAGTGTTATTTTATATGGTTTTTCAGTATAGGTAAATATTGTAATGATTTTTTTTGCATTTTTAGCACGTCTTATCATTAATGTTAGTAAGAATATTATTAGCAAGGGTAGATTTAAAAATCTGAAGTATTAGGAATTATGAATTATCATTTAAATTATCATAACATTGTGGATGTTAATGATTTAATTAAATCATGGAATTTTAACATTTAGTGTTAAATATATAAAAAATAGAAATTATCCTAGAAAAGGAAATAAAAATAAGAAGAGACAAAGAAATAAAATAGAAAGAAATTTAAAGACTAAAATTAGAAAATCAAAATAATTAAATTTAATAGAAAAAAAGAAAAAAGGACAAAAATAAAAATCTAAAGCCTTGCAAAGGCTAGGCCACTTCTATTAATGAAGAGATTTCTAAAAAGAAGCATCATGATATGAGTTTTGGGGAGAGTTGAAAAAGAAAGAAAAGGAGATAGAGGAGTGTAAACAGAGGAATGAACGAGACATGGGAAGAGAGTGATGAGCCAATATGAATTTACAAATCAAAAGGAGTTCTAATTTTCAGGTAGGAAGTGTATTGCATTTCATTATATGCTCATGGAAAAATATGTTATTGTCTGATTAACTTATCGGCACAATAGTAAAATGAGTCTATGATAAAATATAATATATAGAATCTGCTTTGATCTCGTATATTGAGTATAGCCTTTGTATAGCCATAAGATTGCATAGGGTGTCAACTTAAGTAAGAAAATAGTTGTAATCTTAAATCTAGCAACTAGAAGGGTGTCGAGTGAATACATTATCCCAGTCAGTAAATGTTTTAAAATCACCTCATCCTTTCTAAAAATCTTTCAAATGATGTTGGCATCATTAATATTTAGCAAATTTGGTATCCAAGTGAATCATGGTATATATATATATATATATATATATATATATATATATATAATTTTTAACAAACAAAAGAAAATAATTAGAACCACTAAAATTTCTTTCCAACATGATTTTTAGACAAATGTGCCAATAGAAAATGTTTAGTTATTTATCTTTATCAGATCTTTGTAAACTATTGTTTAATGGCATCACTGATTTTGGACAAGTATCTAATAATAGATGTATGTTTATGAGATCCTTTGGTTATTTTATCCCCAACCAATACAAATCATTGTTACTAACCCATTTCTGTGTAGGTCGCTAAGGTTTTATAAAGTTATATATAATTATGTTTTCCAAGATCTAACGGTATTAGTAAATCAACCTAGTTTAATAATCAACCTATTATAAAAAAATAGATCATTGTGTAATTATGTTTAGTCTACAAGCCTAATTACGGAAGAATCATTGCATATTAGAATGATTTTATATATCTAGCCTGCATACTTTATTTTAGCATAGTTTATGGATAGATTTATGTTTTATCCGACCCTCGTAATATCCATTTAACATCGATTTGTAATAAACTTCCTATTTGAGGTAAGGTTTTGAATCACTGCATTCCATACAGAAGAATGTAAAACCTACAATATGATTTATTCATTGTGGATTAGGGAGAATAAATATTTAGGGCATCAATATATGTATATTATCAGATCTTTTAATGCTGAAAGATATTGATCTATATGCCACTATTCCTATTTAATAGTTATTAAGGTTATGACACAATTTAGCTATGTAACACCTCATATTTGAGCTGGAGCTATTTTACATAGATGGTAACGGTTCAAGATAATGAAAATTGTAAATCTTTTAATGTTACTACCACATTGGATACCATTTAAATATTAGATCACAAAAAAATAAAAATAAAAGCTATATACTTAGTTCAACCTTATTGTAATTGTTTAAACAGGTATGACGTATGGTGTTTACATCAGTATTTAAGGAGCAACATCAAATCATAATCCAAGCACTATAGTGTGGTGTTGAGATGGTTTTGTTTAGGGAGTATATATATATATATATATATATATGAATCCGTAGTGTATTAAAAGGATCGAATATTATTTTAATTAAGGCTTTTAAGAATGATATTTTATGTAAATACTAAATAAAGAATACATACATATATATATATATATATATATATATATATATATATATATATATATATGAATCTGTAGTGTATTAAAAGGATCAAATATTATTTTAATTAAGGCTTTTAAGAATGATATTTCATGTATATATCGTTTATTTGCATTTGAACCAGAACAACTAAATCCATATATATTAATAATAAGAGCTTAGTTCTTGTTTAGGTGGGCCTAAAATTGTGAACTTTTAACCTTATATTATTGGAATTTATAAAAGCCTTAAATTTGACTAAGCTTGATTGTTAGCTTTTGAAACACGGTCAACCTTTTCTTTATTTAAATGGTTGAAACCCCTCAAAAATATATCTATAAATATTAATAATTATAGCTATTATGTGTGAATAATTTATCCTTCGAGGGTTAATGGGGCTTGGGTTAAGAGAGAACACATTGTAATCCTTAGTTTGACATGAAAAGTCACTTATCATAAATCATGAAACAAAAACAAGGAATGTGATTGTATCATTAAGCTCAGTGACGATATGCTTAATAAGAAAAATATGTGTATGTATATATTCTCAGGGGTGTATTCTTATGGTTACAATTTTTCAGGTGGATTAAGAAACATGTTAAAAGAATTACATATAATTAACTTAATGAATGTGTGAATTCAAAACCCCTAAAATATATATCAAATTCTAATTTGGATTATCCTATGTGGATTTAAGGTTACAATATAAGTACTTAATGAAAATGGCTATGTTGAGTCATAAGTCTAAGCTTGTAGCTAGAAGTATGATTTACCTAATCGTCAGGTGTTCAAGGGACCAAACTATAACCATATTAAAATAGTATTTTGGAAAATAGAATGAGATATTTAAATGAATGATATAACATGTTTATGAATTCTCTATTTCTCTGAAAATGATTGATTAGTTTTTAGTTGTATATTTAGTACTTGAGTACAGTACATGACTATGAGAGTGTTTGGTTATATTTAGCATATAATGGTGCATCATGATGCATGATTATAGATGTGTTGTTTCGAATGCTGGTAAGTAGTTTAAACTTAGGATATACCTAAGTGGTATAACCCCGTACTTGCTTGATTGTTATTATGTATGTGATCATTTGATTCTTGAATTCATATTTGAATGTCAAAAGCCTTTCATAATGAGATTGATCCATGATGATTTTGCCTTGATTGGCATTTTTCAAATAGTCAATTTATGGTTTTCTTTATCTTAAAACCTAAATAAATCTCCATCCCCTCATCATCCACCATTGACTCACCATACCTCCTCTACATCATTGGACACCAGATTTATTCTAAAGATCAGTCAACTAATAAGTAGATAATTATGAGTATTTAAGCATCTAGTTTTGGATCTTTAGATTCTGGAGGCCCATCTCCACTAGTCATGCTAAGCCCATGCAGTCATCCACCTCACCATTTGCCTCTAGGTAAGATTCCATTTGTGGTTTTCTATACCATGGTCGAAGGCAAAACCACCCACTTCCAAAACCCATGGTTTTGATAAAAATATTTTTTTGGGGGTCCTTTTCTTATATATATGACCTTTATTAATTCGTTGATTATTTTAAAAAATTTAAAATAAGGGCCTTTTATATTGAAAGTGGCGAATGATTTAAAGTGGGGTGATTTAATCCATAAGGGGTGAATATTAATTGTGGGAGACAATAATTTTTCTTTGGTGGAGGAATCTTTATTATTGGTGGAGGAACAAATATTTTAATTATTTGTAATGGTGATTGAATATTTTTATTATTATTTTTGGTATAAAAATAATATTTTTTGTGAGGTATTATTGTTATAAAACATATTACTGTAAAGGAATTTTTTATTATTTTTACATACCTTGTATTTTACCTTGATGAAAGGCCTACTTTGGCAAGAGGCCATACCCCTTCACAAGCAAGACCAATTTTCTTCTTCTCTTTATTGGCCCATTTTTTACACTTATTCTCTCCTTTTGGACCTATTATTGATAGAGCCCATTGTCCCTCTTCAATTTTTTAAAATTGTATCATGTGTGTTGATCAGTTTGACACTATAAACACTGATTACTTGCAAATGCATTCTCAACTGAGGCTGACATCTAAAATTGAGTGTGTTTTGTACTTTCAAACTTTAGGGGGGTCATTATTGACTGTCTCAGGGTGTTTTTGTGAGCCTTACATTCTCTCTTGTGTGCACATAGTTTCCTCAAATTATGTGTGTTGTGATCTAGGAATTTGACTCAAACGAGGATGGTTAGTATCATGTTAGTTTCAACATTATAAAAAATGAAAGAAACACAATAAATAGCATGACATCTTAGGCTTAGACACTAGGGGGAAATTAATTAACAAACATGAATAAAAAACACAACTAAAATTCAAAATAAACCCTCTTTTACCTTTCTTGGATGCTTCAAAATACTTTTTGTAGTGGCTTGCTTGCCTGTGTGCTCATAAAGTCCTTGGCAATGGAAGCTTGGCTACCTCCATCTCTCCTTAGCTTCTTTGACTTGTGGCTTAGATTAGAATAAATCTGGCATAGTAAAACTAATTACAATGGCTTCTTGAAGATATTAGTGCATTATAACTTTGCATAATCATGTCTTAAAATTCAAGTGGTAAGGCTTCCTATTTATAGATTTTTTAGAATGTCTAGAATCAACCTGAACCATCCATCCTGAGATTGAGACATGTGGTTGAGGATTAATTATATTTTTAAATTAAAATTGATAAATAGGCTCATCAATATTTGGGATAGAAGATCAATTAAGAGGCATGGAGGGCTTTGATGAGGTATGAGAGGCATGAATCCTGATATTTGTGTCATTTATGGCCTAGGGATGTCTTCCTAAGAAATGAGGTCACCTAATGATGCATTTATTCAATATTTATTTTCAAAACAAATTATTCAACAAGTTTCCATGGAATTGTTAATTATGCCTTGATTTGGGTTAATTAGATCTTAAGCATGTTTAAGCACTTTGTGCACAAATTACTCAAATTGATCAAAATGCCTTATTATTGGTCCAAAATTTGACTGGATTAGAATTGGGAGTCAATGTCAAATACATTGGATATGTTATCCCATTTAGGATATTATTAACAAAAAATAACAAAGGCATGCATCTTGTGCAAGAGATTTGATAGAAAAGAGCAATCCAGAGCACCTAGGTGCAAAATTGGCATTTTGACTCAGAATGATCTGATCAAAGTTAGCTGGCCCATAAATTACATTGCCCCATTTAGGGATACCCTAGATATAATAAACACTTGAATATGTCAATTTCACATATTTTAGGGTATTTTAGTGTTTTTAAGCCAAATTTTACATTTTGGTGGAAATTGGTCAAAAGCTTAGTTGGAAGTTATCAGTGGCCAGATTTAGGTGTCTATAGTTTGCCCCTATTTGGGAAGATGTTGCAAACTATAGGAAAGTAATATCTTCTCAAATAATGAGAAAAGGCCTGTATGCCAAAAAGAAGATGATGGTTGAAGAAAAAATCTTCAAATGGTTTTGGAAAGCCTAGGATAATGCCCCATTGAGGGAGTGGCCATCACATTTATTGATGGATGGTCCCTCAAAAAGAAATAAGAAGAAAGGTGGAATTAACCCATGGTTGAGATTAATCCAAATGAGAAAATATTTGCATGCATTGATTTAAAAATATTACTGATTTGCCCAAAGGTGGTTATAATCAAGAATAAAAGTCAAAATAATGATTTACCCATAGGTGGTTATAATCATTAAGAGGACCTAGATTAGTTAAATATGAGTGTGCCCCGGCTAAGGCTGATTAACAAGCATAACTCAAGGATATAACCTGGAATATAGATTAAATATGAGTGGATGTAAAGTGATGAAAGAGATGAATAGAAGAATAAGATTGATTAGTGTAAATGATTTAGTTATACCTACTAACAAGGAGATGTTCATCCTGATTAGCAATGATACAAATAGAATGGTTAAATGGGTTAATTTGATCAAGGGTGGAATGGAAGGATTTGTCAAGGTGCCAAGGAGAAACTTCTATAGCTCCATTGATTGTAGAACTTTCTGAAGCTAATTTTTACTGTAGCATGTGATGGTAGGTTTCATGATTAAACACCATGAAGACTTGGCTAAAATATGCATAAGGACTAACTCTCAATCCAATAAACACTCAAAAATAATGCACTAATGATAAAAACCATGATGACAATGTTGACATATAAATATGGATAAACTCAAGAATAATGTGTGCAAGGAATCACCTAATGAACACATATAGACTGAGTCAAGGCAACAGTGATGAAATAAAACAAATAAAAAAGTGAAAAAATAAAGAAATAAATAGAAAAATAAATAAACAAACAACCTAAAATAAACAAATAAATAGAAATCCTAAAAACAAAATCAAAAGAAAGCATCCTAACAATGATAATGCCCTAGTAAGGCAAATTGAGGATAATTGACTAGGCTTAGAAAGGATAAATATTTTTGGATTTTTTGAAATATTATGAATGTTTTTGGAACTTTGAGGTATCTTAACTTGTTAGAGAATGAAAAGATACTCGCTCGCAAAATGGTGAGAACATTTGGCTTAGGTTGCTTGTAAAATAGTGAGAGCATATGGAAAGGGGGACTGAAGTGACCTCAACATGAATTGAGCATGACCCATATAGTCCTAAAATGACCTCAAGTCATACTAATTCCCTCCACATAAAAGGCAGGGAAAAACCAACTAGGTCCCAACAAGTTCTCAAATCTGGTAAATGGCCAGGTGATGCGACAATGCATGATAAACAAGTGTTGCCCCTAGTTTGCCCATATGTAGTTATAACTAGGATACAATGACATACATCAATGATACTAATTTTCCCATAGGTGATTATAATTAGTAGCAAGATTGGTGAAACATTGATTTTGCCATAGGTAGTTATAATCAGGCTCACATAAACAAGCTTGATATAGGATGGAAAATGAAAGATATCTTTCCAGATCAACTGTCACACTACTTTCATAGATTATCATTGTAAACACGGATTGGATTGATTATTAAAACTTGATTGGAATCCTATCACAAAAAGTGCAAGAAGAACTAAATGAGCCAAGACCAAAATAAGATTGGGTAAGATGACTAAAAATAGGCTTTGGTCTAGATAGGAATGGAATGATAAGATGGCATGGTCTTGCTAAGGAAAATGATGATTTTTTGATAAATTGTATAAAATGGTAAGAGGGTTTCCCTATGTGATGGGGTGAATAGCAATAATATTCATCAATGGAAAATGGATATGTAATAACGACAATGGCATGGCAATGTGAAATGGTATGGTACATGTTGTCGGCCTGGGTGTGGTTTTTGATTCTATTGTTCTTATTGATGGGGAGATGCACATCTTAATCAACAAATGATACAAACATAATACTTGATCATGCTAATTTCTATCCCACACCTCATCTAAATAGTTGTTCTATCAATAAATGGCTATAGATTTGGTTGTCAAGAATGCTTTTGTGATCTTCATTGGTTATTGATTTTGATTCCTTCAAACATCTAGATAAGGTATCTTTGTAGCCTCTACAAAGGAAAGTGTAACCATGGATGGTAAAAAAGGACAAATAATGGATGGTAGGTTTTTTTGTGAAATGGAATGGTAGATGATAATGGAATGTGGAATGGTGGGGAAACAAATTAAGATCAGGACTTTTAGTCACACATAATGTTGTTGATGCCAGATTCAATATAATTTTAGTTTTGGCAGGGCCAAGGACTTATTCTCTCGATAGGACCATCAATTTTTTCTATTGTTTGGGCATGAGAGTAGCTACCATCTAATTAGGCTATAGATAGGAAGCTATTTTGATTTGATCTTTGATTTTATCTTCATCAAGTAGTGAAGAAATTTTGTGCTCAACTATTGGTACCTCAAAGAGATTTTTGCCAATGAAGTTGTCTTGATTATCTTGTATCACCTTTGAGAAGGTTTCACTAAGGAATGTTGACCTTTGAATTTGATTGTCTTGTAGCACTTTCAAAAAAGTTTCACTAGGAGAGTGTTCTTCTGCTACATGAATGTGGTCTTGGCCTCCTTGCTCTTTTTCAACTACTATGTCACCATGGATGCAATTTAACAAAGTGTGATTCTATCAATCCCAATCAACCCTTTTGGGGGATGGAATGTCAATGATATGGCTATTTTGGTTAATAGTAATGGCCTGTGGAATGGGGAGAGGCTACACAATCCTTGTAGAAGATACTAGGATAACTTGTGTTAAAGATAAAGTACTCATCCTAAAAAATCATAGAAGGATCACAAATGTATTCAAACTGATCTGCAAGGCATGCGTAATCAATGTTTTAACAATCTTGAACATATTCATCTTTTGAATATGATTCTAACTCAAGGGACTCTGAATCTGATGTTGATTCAAATTCTAATCATAAATTTGATGTCAATTCAATAATAGAACCTAACTCTAACTTTGATTCTTTATTTGATGGGTACTCTATTGCAATGATGTCTTGTTAAATATTTGGTTTTGGACAAGTAACAGCCTATGATGGCATAACGGGCTCCACAAAAATTAGTTTGTTAAAGTGAGACTCCTCTAGGATGGGAAATAGGTCAAGAGACAACTCCTCTAAGACTGGCTTGTCAATAGGAGAATTTAGAAAAATAGACACATGGTTGAGGTAATGATTTTCCCAAAGGTAGTTATAATCATTAAGAAGTGACTTGAAAAAGATTGGCTTATTAGTGTGAGATTCCTCACAAAATGGTATAGGATCAATAGGTGGTTCATCAGAGGTTGATTTATTATAAGTGGTTGGTTCAACAAAAACATCCTGGATTGGTTGGTCCTCTTGGCCTTGGTTTTTAATGAGTTAGATAATACTAGTTTTGAACACAACTTAGTCTTTGAATAATTGGATCAGTTGAGGTTTGGTTGGGATTGGTACTGGATAAGGAATGACTTATAGTTGGATAATGGTAGGGCATTGGGGAGCATGATTTCTTAAATGAGACAAAGGACAAAGTCCTAAGATGGTAACAATAGGGCATTGTGGGGCTTGATTGCTCACACAAGCCAAAGGACTAGGTCTTGGAATGATGAAAGGGCACTATGGAGATTGATTTCTCACACAAACCAAAGGATGAGGTCATGGTATAGACATGGTTGGGCATTTTGGAGCTTGGTTGCTCACACAAACCAAAGGATGAGGTCTTGGTATGAGAATGGTACAATATTGTGGTCTTGGAATAGAAATGGTACGATGTGGTAGAGTTTGATTACTTGCATAAGCCAAAGCATCCAAGTATTCCTCATAAACCATATCATCCCAATTGTGAGTTAGATCAAAAGCTAGTTCTTGACTATGTTCCTTGTACTGATTATTGCAAAGAGGGTATGGATCCATATCCCAAACAACATTATCTATAGTTGGGTCTTCAAAGTTTTCCTCACAAGCCTCTTCATGCCAATCAAGATCTTGATTTGGATTTTTTGGATTTTGACTATGTTTCCCATATGGAGTATTGTAGGGAGAATAATAAAACTCCTTAGAAAATATTTCTCTATAGGGGTTCTTAGTGGGATTTTGTGTAGCCATTCTATCATAAATTGGATTGTATGTGACTCTACCATAAGTTTAGCTATACGTATCTACATAAATGATGAAATCTTTGAAACAAAAAGGCTTATAGTTCTACAAACTCTAAAAAAACTATGTCTAAAGTATAAATGGTTTAACCTTAGTCTAACTTGGCCAAAAGGTGGAGTTGTATCTCCAATGTGGTCTAAAAGTGGAGCTGTATATCCAAAATGATTTATGCTAAGACTTGGCATAAAATAGTCTAAAATCAAATGTATAATTTCAAATGTCATACACACAAAAGGTCAAGTGTTTGAATAAAAACCAACATGTCAAAGGTCTAGGTCAAAGTGTTCCAAATAAGGTCTAAACGAGGAAAGGGAAAAGTTGAGTGACTAGGTCTTTTGTTCGAACGTAGAGTCAAAAGCTAGGCTCAAACAAATAGGCATATGTTAGGAATGTTAGCCAAATGACATCAAAATATAGACTTGAAACAAAGGTTGATGTGATTTTATTTAATCTAACAAGTTTGGAAACAACTTTGACATAGACCCGACACATGGAATCAAACAGAAACAGGATCAGTTGGCATAAGGCATAAGACAAATGGCTCTTTGAAGAAAGACTATGTTTTCCCAAATAAAGGCATGAATAATGATGAGGATAGGTGCTAAACAAACAAACCATCAATAGTTTTCAAATTTGGGTAATTGATTAACCAAATTTATGCAACCCAAAAAAGAAAGATCTATGTATCAACCCCATAAATTAAGGCCTAAATAGAAATCAATCCATGTTTGAATCCAAACTTGACAAGGCTAATTGAAAACTCAACGTTGAAAATTAGGATTTGACTAAACAAGCTAGACAAGATCAAACAACATGACGACACATAAATGAGGTCCAAATGGATGGTGTGACATGGTGTGAAATAAATGGTTTCTGATACAAGGTGAACTACTCTTAAAATAAATTGAGCAGCCTAACGGCGTAAGCATGCTCGAAAGATGTGGTCAATGTTATGTTTGTAAAAGACTCAAAAGAAAAATGGTTTGATATGATTTTGGCAGCATAACACTACCCTCTGCAACTCAAATCACACACACACACAAATAAGTTTAGAAAAAATTTCAAGGCACAAATATGGCATAAAATGGCCAACATAATGCCTCTTTAGACAAAGAGTGACGTATAGACAAATTTATTTTGACATGGCTTTATGAAAAAAAAAACAAGTTTTAGTCTCAAAATATACCAAGCAAAAATGACCAAAATACACCAACAATAATTGCCCAAATCCTAGCAAGGGTATGTCAATGTGGGGTTGACTAAACTAGCAAGATTTCAAACATTTCTAGTGGAATCAATTACATAATGACTTTCCCATCAAACAATGTAAAAAATAATCATGAAAATTGGGTGACCACAACATTAGCTAGTTGTAAAAAGGTCTAGTCTTTCTTACAACCACTACATCCTACTATTCACTCAGTGTAGTGCAATGTCCAAATGCAAATACGTCCCATGTGCAACTCAAAAGAAGTAAGTGAATTCAATACTGGGAGATGAAACCCCAAGTCAAATCTTCCCTAAATAACTTGTGGGAGGTAATGATGTCCCCCTATCAAGCCAAGTTTTCATGAAATAAAAGACTAAAAGAGAAAGACTTTAGGGTCATTTTCAAGGTCACCCAAAATTTGATGAGTTTTCAAGGATTGCTTTAGATGACATTCTTTCTAAGCCTTGTATTAGGCTTTGTGAAATAGGAATGGCACTTTTGATTCCAAGGGTTCCCTAAAGGGGATAAATGGAAGAGCATACACACGACATCCCTCTTTTTGCCAAACAAAATCTAACTTAAACAACTAAGTAAATACCAAAAACTTTGAAAGGTGAGTTCATTTTTCAAGTCCAAATGAGAATGAGGTGGTGTTCATTTGACCACTTGGTCTTATTTGTAACTTTGGAAACTAATGCTAAAAACTTACTTAAGCATGTAAATGTTACCTTAAGCACAAAAATAATGTTCCTTATTCATTTTAATCATGCAAAAGGTGATATAAACATGTTTTTAGTAAATGTCAATCTTGGTCCTACAACAAAAATGTTAGCATGTCCTTTAACATTGAAGATCTTTTAGGTTTGAAACAATGAGCTTTAAAAAAAGAGCTCTCAGGTTGGTGTTTTAAGAAAAACATAATGATCGACATTGGTTACACTTACTAGCCGATGACGGTTATCTAACCAACATTGGTTATACTAATAGTGACTGATGATGGCTATGCCAACTGATGATGGTTTTACTAACTGATGTCGGTTATTATATAAACCCATGATAAATAAAAATGGCAAAACAAAGTTAGAAAATCAAATTTCAAGAGTTTTAATGATCCAAATGAAGATTTTAAAGTTTCAAAATGATCTTCTTCGTGTGTCGGATGCATTTGGTCCCACTAGGCATGCTATATGTGATCTAGGAATTTGACTCAAGAGAGGATGGTTAGTATCATGTTAGTTTTAAAATAAAAATAAAATGAAAGAAACACACTAACTAGCATGACATTTCTAGCCCTAGACACTAAGGAGAGCTTAGTTAACAAACATGAATAAAAAAACACAACTAAAATGTAAAATAAACTCTCTTTTACCTTCCTTGGATGATCCAAAATGTTTGTTGTAGTGGCTTGCTTGGCTTTGTGCTCATGAAGCCCTTGGCAATGGAAGCTTAGCTACCTCCATCTCTCCTTGGCACCTTTGGCTTGTGGTTTGGCTTGTCTTGGAATCAATTTGGCATGGTAATACTAATTGTAATGGCTTATTAAAGATATTTGTGCATTATAACTTTACATAATCATGTCGTAAAATTCATGTGGTAAGGCCTCCTATTTATAGATTTTTTAATAAGTCTAGAATTAACCTGAATTATTCATCCTGAGATTGAGAAGTGTGGTTGAAGATTAACTCAATTTTGAAATTAAAATTGATAAATAGGCCCATCAATATTTGGGATAGAGGAGCAATTAAGAGGCATGGGAGGCATGAATCCTGATATTTATGGCATAGAGATGTCTTCTCAAGAAATATGGTCATCTGATGATGCAAATATTCAATATTCATTTACAAAAAAAATTATTCAATAAGTTTCCATTGAATTATTAATTATGCCTTGATTTGGGTTAATTATCTCTTAAGCATGTTTAAGCACTTTGTGCACAAATTACTCAAATTGATTAAAGTGCCTTGTTATTGGTCCAAAATTTAACTGGATTAGAATTGTCAGTCAACAACAAATGCGTTGGATACATTATCCCATTTAGGATATTATCAATAGCAAATAACAAAGGCATGTATCTTATGCAAGAGATTTGATAGGAAAGATCAATCCAGAGCACCTAGGTGCAAAATTGACATTTTGACTCAGAATGATCTGATCAAATTTAGTTGGCTCATAAATTATATTGCCCCATTTAGGGATACCCTAGCCATAATTAGCACTTGAATATGCCAGTTTCACATCTTTTAGCATATTTTATTGTTTTTAATCCAAATTATTCATTTTGGTCAAAATTTATCAAAATCTTAGTTGGAGGTTATCGATGGCCAGATTTAGGTGTCTACATGTACCACTTTGGTGACCACTGCACTAATTTATCTTACATTCTTGGATGCATTGTCAGCTAAGACTGATGTCTATTTATTGAGTGTGCATTATCACTTGTGTAGTGTTCTTCTCATTGTACTTATTTGGTGTCTTCTCTCAGTCATGTTGGCTCCACTTGAGATATACCAATAGATGAGGAGAGTTGATTCTAATCTAGTGGTTCTTCTTGAAAATAAAAATTATGCTTCATGGTGGATGTACATTAAACACTTGCTCATAGAACATGACCTTATTCTATTTTTATATGGATAGATTCATATTCCCACTGATCCTTATCAATACAATGACTAATACAACTCTTGTTACTGTGTTTATAATCACTTATTGATGCATTTTTCATGGGATCTACACCACCATGTGGATCACACATTGTCTCCTTCCATTATTTGGAGCACTCTTCAGAGTCTTTCTAGGGATCCTATAGAGATATATATCATCCCTCATCTTCCTTTTCCTATTGTCTTCTCACATACTATTGTACTCTCTCCTCTTATTTGTATTTATTGTGATAACACATTCTAGGTGGACAATGTTCTTCCTTCAGTCAAGCCACCACTATAGGATGAGATTCTTCCAGACCTTAGTGTCCCATTATAGATTCTACTTCTATTCCTATGAAAATTGTTGTTTGTCTATAACCATCACAGACTTACACCTTGGAGGACTCTATTATTTCTAGTGAGAGTACACTTGTTGAGATCTTCAATGACTCATATGTTTATGTGGATATTCATCTTACAGGTCTAAGTGCTTCATCTATAGACAAGTATTCAATATCAATGGTTGTTAAGCCTTGCTGTCATCTTCACATGGGTATTCTTTTAGTTAATATTCCATACCTTTCTTATAATAAGTTAATCTCATTGGCATTACATACAATTTTGTGCATAATCTTGTTATACCTATGCCACACATTAGATTTGGACCATATTTAGAGATCTTTAAATTGCTACCTTCATATTCCATTGTATAATGGGTAAACTTTTAGTACACCATTCATTTTATTCCTTTACAAAAAGAAGAAACATTATTTGATATGGATGAAACTTATACAACCTTTAGGTAGAGGATATAATCATCGACCTTGATCATTTTACAATATTTACTATAGGTAGATTCGACATATTCTACAAGGAATTCTTAGTTCTCTATTTTCTATGTGCTTGGGTACCTCATTAAGGTTCATTGCCAGGATCCAATTCTACAGTCTCATTGATTTTTGTGTACATATGTTATTAGCTTGCTTAGGGTAGCTACTTCATTGGGGAATATTGTCCCACATTCATTAAAATGTGTGGTCTATGTGTGTGTGTGTGTGTGTGTGTGTGTGTGTGTGTGTGTGTGTGTGTGTGTGTGTGTACCACTCCCTTTGTATTTATGATTTATAGCTAATGAGGAATATCATTTATGCACTTTACTTTTTGGTAATCTCTCTCTCACTTATTTCATAGTATTCGCATGCATTTGATCCTTTTGAGAGGTCTTGGATAAATCCAATAGTTTCACTAGTTTGGTCTTGGAGGTGATTTTAAATCTTTAATAAAAATAATAAGTGAATTAAAAAATTATCATCTCTTCAATCACTTACATGGATATTGATACATTTAGATAATTTTATAGAGGGAAAACATGGGATTAGAGGATTCTTGCAACATAATTCTTTATATATAATATTTTGATTGATACTACCAATATTTAAAACAACTTATCAACCAAAGAATCCCAAAATTATCTCCCTACCCATAAAATTTATTCTAGGATAGTATTATATGCCAACAAGATGCATAAACTAGGGAAAGTGAAGAGAGTTATGACATTGTCAATAATGAAATACATTTGAGGTTGACCCACAATCTACAAATCTTAAGAATTTGGCCTAAAATTTAATCCTTTAACACAACATTGTGTTAAAATTAATTTAAAAAAATGAATTCTTTATCAATTGATATATAAGGGCAAGGTTTGCACTTGCTCAAATCCCCCATGTGTTTGTGTTAGTCGTGCAGATCAACCCATAGAAAGGTGAAAGTATATAAATCTAATGAATGTTTGTTTGTATCAATAGTCTATAATTTTAAAGTTAAATTTTAATTTGATGTTTGAAAAATGAATATTTATTTACTTTTGATTATGAATATGCTTTTTGTCGACGCTGAGTTTGAATATTTGCATTTGGCATGAAAAAAAAGTCTATTTAAAAAAAGAAAATAAAAGCAAGAAAAAGTAATGTTATTTGTGTTAGAATTTATGGTAATGAAAATTTAGGATAAATGTTGGTACCAATTAAGTAGTATATTTTAAAAATAAAGTAAAATAATCTATTATGTTTTCCTGTTAGACTACATATAGTTTGGACACTATTTAGGTAAATATGGAACAATATTACAAATTAGTACAAAAATTTTAGTCACATTAATGCAGATATAGTTAGGTAACAATATCATTTGATTCATCCTCTAAGTTATCTTTTGATTGGCCTTCTAGGTTGTAGTGTAATGGTTAAGTGAATAAACTTATATTAGAGTTACATGTGTTCAAACCTACAAGGGATACCTAAAAACTTATTCAATGATGTAGTTCAATAGCATTATGACTTATTGGGATATTTATTATAAAGAGTAATACTAGATACACAATAGTGTTACTAAATCCTAAGGACAAAATATAGTTGAACACCAGTAGTAAATTAATAGGTGTTCTAGATTTCCAAAATAATAACCAATTATTACAAAAATGGGGAATCATGGATCCCAATAGTTCAATTTTATCTTCTCCTAGAAAAGTAATAGTAGGAAATTAAGTCAGGAACATAAGGCTAATGGAAAAAGGAAGATGGGAGGTCATAACATGGTGAAGTTTATAGACCAGTGATTTAACCTATTTGGGAATATTGGTGTATTATTCCTTGTTTAGTTAAAGGGTTTAGATTAATAAATCAGTAAATATATATGCAATAATTAACCTACTAATTTGTGTAATTTGATAGTAATTCTGATATTTCTAAAAATAGTAAAAAAAGGTAAAAAAATAAGACTTAGCTAGAAACTGATTGAGATGACTATTACAGGGTCTAGAATTCACTGTGTAGGGTTGGGAGATTATGGCAAACTAGAATTTGTCTTTTTTTTTATGATTGGATAGGATCAATAAAAGTGGATAGGAGTGGCACCAGCACAATAGTCTACCTTTGATGATGTTTTCCTAGTGATCTAAGCTTTATAGGTTTTGTTCTCTAGGTCTGTGGGACCCTACATATGAAATAACAAAGCCTGAAAGTCTACAAAGCTCATTATAGATATGATTTAGTCTTTAAACATTATAGTCTAATGTGCTTTGACCAATTTTGAGAAAGAGTGGGGGTAAGTGTGTGTAAGATGCACTGGATTTGGATACACACCCCTTGTGTGGGCACACTACCTACATACCAATACTCTAAAGAGGGATCAAGCCATATGTATTTCTCTCATTTGATGTGCTTGGTGTGATTGTGTATTGAAGATGCAACTAGATACCAAACTAGGTGTACTTGATGTGATTGGGGACTGGTGTAAGGATTTGGATGTGTTTAGGACTATATTGGATGGTTGTATGCAGAGAATAGGGAAGATTTCCTAAGTGGTTTCACTTGTATTCTTGATTTTCCTTTATGATAATTACCAACCCCTTTTCAAATGCTCTTTAAATGGGATTTTATAGGGATCTATTTCTCATGGATTAAATGAATTTGTGTTAGGCTGACATGGTTGAGGATAAGGATCAGGAATAAATTGATCATTAGGGCCAAAAATGCACTTGGACAATAGCGATGAAAGTGGACAATAGTGGCACTAGCACTCTTGTCCTAGTTAGGTGCTATTATCTTGAGAATCTGAGACATGGGGGGATAGATTGGTCATGGAAAGAGTAGTCTAGCTAAGCCTAGATTAGGTCTAGAAGGCTATGAATGATTGGGAATCAGTAAAAAGATGCCTATGAGGGTCATGAAATCAAGTAAGAGGGACCTATGGGTTAGATGTCATTAGTCACACTCAAGTTACCAATTTTCACATTTTATATGACTACATTTGCCCCCCCTTTATTCTAGTGATGCAACAAATCAAAATATTAGGATAAAGGAAAGTAGAAAGTGTATCTAAACTTACCTATATGGGTGAAGCCCATGAAACTATGTGATGTTGGGTTTGCATAGAGAGAGCACACTATGAAGTGTCAATCTTGAAGAGAAAATAAAGAGTAGATCAGTTCTTACTAGATACACTATATCTAAAATAAAAACATAAAAAGTAGGGTAAGTGAGAGGAAGAGAAAGGAATGAATACACCTCATAGGGTATGTGGACCAATACAAAACTTGTTGTGCTATTTTGAGTGATGTTAGATGTGTGTTGGGTATGTATTGTACCAAGATTAATATCATGAATAGATTTAAGTTCTCAATTCCTCGAGAGTGGCTTAAGAATGTAAAGGTTGGACATTTTGCTCTATCATCACCAACTAAGTGAAGCTAATTGATCATGCGTGTGTCAATAAATTTTTGGGATAAGTTTCCAATCCCTTTAAATTGGTGGTTTAAGAATACAAAGGTTGGCCCTTTGGCTCCATCATTGCCCTGTGAAGTGAAGTTATGAAATGATACCAATATGAAATGGTGTCATATGAGATGGTTTCTGAAGCCCATGATTGCTATGTGATCTAATAATGTTTGGCATGGATAGTTGAATGTATACTTGAAACTAGGCCACTCTTGGCCATTCAATAGGTGGAGATTAGGATTGTATGAAAGCCACTCCAAAATTGAGAATCTATCTTATATGGAAGCTACTTGAGAACTAAGAACTCAAAAATGTAGAGGGTAGGCTTGTATGAAAGCCACTCTAAAATGATGCCAAACACCTATAGATGGAATAAGGCACACAACTACTAAGAATACCTAGGAAATACTAAAATAAAAAATACTAGAAACAAATGTGCCGCACACATTACCCTCAATCACTGGTGTTTGGAAACATGGATTCTAATCTAGAATTTATATTAACTACCACATCTAAAACTAGAAGTGAGAGCCATCATGTCGGGTATGATGCCCCTTATATCTAGATTCTCTGAGGAAAAGTGTACTAAAAACTACAAATTATAAACTGGTATGGTTGTGCAAAACTATAGCTAAACATACTTTTTTGCCTATTTCTAGAAAGACTGATTTTTCTGTTGTTTGAACATGAGAGCTTAAAATAGATAGTAACACCACCAATGTTGTAGTCCAATTTGGGTGCTATTATCTTGGGCTAATTCTAATAATTGTTCTAGGTTCTTGACCATTTGTCTAGTATATTTTGACTAGTTTGAAGTTAGAATACTATCCTAGGTGTTCTAAAACTAATTTTTTGACCATTAAGAGCTTTGATCTCTATGACAAAGACCCCTATTTGTTGTTCCCTATTTTGAGGGTAGGACTGAAGACACTACAATGACTACCCTCAGAAGAAGAAAGCGCTGAAAGTGTGTTATGTTGTATAGATACATGATATAGCAATGATAATTGACAAGATATCTCAAGATATATCATGGTTTATATTTGAGAGATTGTTAGATCAATAGGGGTATGCCTCGATAAATATAACAAGGTAATAACATGTGCAAATGTATTGAACTAGAACTAGAATTGTTAGATATTAGTTGTTAGTTTTTAGTTGTCAAGGATAGAAGGAGCATGATGTCCATCATGGCATCCAAGATAGAAAGGTAAATGCATGATATGCATCATGGCATTTCAAACACTGAGAAGCAAACAAGCAAAAAAACACACAAAGTAAGAAGCAAGAAGCATTACAAGAGTGGACAAGGGGCCAATAAAATAAGGGACATGGGCACATGTCACTCAAACTAGAAGGAAACATACAAGGCATGTTCAAATTCCACATACACATACAATTAGAACAAGCAAGGTTGGCACAAGGGCCACATGCACATATAAAAGTACATACAAAGGACATTGGAAAATGCTCTAAGGCACACACATGAATAGAAGCAAATGACATTGGAAAATGTCCTAAGGCACATACAGGAGACAAAAATAGAACTAATAAATGCAATCACATCATGCTACACTAAGAAAGAAAAGAAATCATGTAAATATCAAAAATACAATCGCATCTAAGTAATCAAAGAAAGAATGTGAAAGTATGAAAAATATGGAGTAAAAGACTAGGTATATGCTAAGAAATACACAAGTACTATATACTAGTGGTTGTTGATAAAGTAATATATGTAAGATGGTAATTAATGTACATCATCATGATAATTAGAGTGTGCGGTGTAGGAATGATAGAACCTAGATGGTGTAGTCATGTAGAAGATTCCCCCAGTGGGAAGATATATCGATGTGTGTCTTGAATGTAGAATTAGGATGCCCCCTCAATGGGTAGAGTGAATCAATCAAGGATGTAGATGTCATTGTACACACTCAAAGGAGATCAAGTGAAGTATAATGATGTAGATGAATTTACATACAATAACATAGAATAATAAATGTAAGTCTAGCATAGTAGTGGCAATATAAACTATGGATGATGCATACAATCAAAATGTTTTTGAATTATTTGAATGTTTTTGTATATTTAAATTTTGTATTATTTTTATATTTTGAAATAAGCTATGTATAATCAAGACTAGAGGAAAATGATACTAATCGATGAGTCTCAGATGAGACTCCCTATCATGGTGTCATGTATCGAACAAAGGGATCATGCATGATCATGAGGCACGATGGAATGGTTGAGATTATGAAGTTGAAATCTATGTATGCTATAAATTCTCTAAAATCTCTAAAGTGGAAACTAATGTTTCACTAAATTTTTTCTATTTCAAGTCTAAATAAAAATAGAGAAGAATGGTAGGGATAAGTGATTAGAATGAACCCAAATTGGTTTGTGCACCATATCTAGATGTTGTGATAAATCCTCTTTGGTTGGGGAGGACTACCTGTAAGTAAGAAAGCACTACCACAAAATGTTTATTAATAGATATTTGAGTGGGTTGCCAAGCTATGCACTTGTTTTAGGAAGCATGAAACTTCCTTAGAGATGACAGTCCACCTTTGAGAGACAAAAGAGTAATGAATAACTAAAAGAGAGACAAAGAGAGAGTAAAAGAGAGATAATGTTACCATTATTGAAAACTTGAGTGAAACAAAAAGTAATAGAGTGTAAGTGGTATGTTTTGTTTGTATTTTAGAAGTGGTTTGGGCAAGTTTTGGATGGGTTAGAAGTCCATAGTTGTCAACATCAGTGATGCTTTCGAGGTTGGTAAGGAAATGATCAATATCAATTATGCTACCGAGGTCAGTGGGTGAAGGTAAACTATGTTGGTTAGGCTACCGAGGTTGATAGGGGAAAGAATTGCCTAAGATCTTGCAGAAGGATTTTTTGGGTTTGGGAAATGGTTTTGGTCAGGTCTGGGAGGTTGGAGAGAGTTGTGTGTGAGAGAGAGTATGATTTAGATGGATTTAATCAGATGTTTAGTGTGTCAAGTCAAGGGAAAACAAGTAAGGAATCTTTATAACTCCCTCATAGGGGTTTAGTTAGGAATGTGTAAAGTAATGAATAGTAGATGTAAAATGATAGTAGAGTAACTGCTTAAAAGACCTATAGAATAAGTGATATACTTAGCTATAATGGTGACTAAATGATAAGTGCCAAATGGATGGCCCCTATTAGGTACTCTGAATTGATGCCTAAAATAGAGAAAACAAGTGGGTGTCGTTGGTTCTCAAGAGCTTGGTTCTTAATCTAGGTTGACTTATGCAAGATAACAGTAAGCCAAGATGCCAAACATTAAATTTTGAAAGCTTAGATGTAAATAAGAGTGAATTTTCTTTATTTTTTCTGACCTGAACATTAGTTTGGAGTTTGGCTTATATAACTAACATCAGTGATCCCACTGACATCAGTCATGGGTTGACCAATGTTGGTAGCCTTAGAATATGTAAAATTACTATTTTTAGCTAGTTTTTTGTTGTTCCTCATGTCAAGAGTGTCACCCATTATAAAATGGTAAAAATAGGTGGTTAAAAGGGATATAGTTGGTTATGAATTTAGTTTTGAGGTGAGAACAAGTCTTGGGTAGTTAGGATAAGGGGACTAAGTCTTGAGGTGACTCATCAGGTGAGAAATAGTATTAATATGAGGTGGCTTGGTAAGGTGGCAAAAGGGGTTTCTAATAAACTTAATTATATATTTCAAATTAATTAAATATGTGAGGGGTAAAAGCATGGGTTAGGGAATCTAATCATTATTATTGAAATAGGGCTTAAGGGGGGTTTCAACACAGGGTGTTACACATGTGTGTGACTCAATTTTAGTGTCTACATTTGCCCCTTTTTGTCTTGTAGTTTTCACTAATAAGTTGCAAGAAAAAAATAGGAGTTAGGTTCTTGAGGTAGCGGATGAGGTATCCCAACTCAAAATGGGAATCAATGGAGGAAAAACTATAATCGGGTACGAGTTTGATAAGAAGTGAATGGGGTGAGCAGAGGAAAACATGGTATCATTGTGTGCACATATACTACTGTGAGCTATAGTTGAAAAAATCAAGATAGGTATGGTTAAGGAGGACTCAAATAAAAATAACCAAAGCATAGGTTATAAGTGATAGCTGATAAGGACAAAATAATCAATGTTATAGCTCCAATGGTCTATGTGTGCTAGGTATCTGAGGTAGGAAGTGCCCCTAGGAAATAAAAAAAAGTTTTAGGTGATAGGATGAGCTTGGTCACCATCTAGAACACCTAATATATATGCACATGTACAATATCCAACTATAGCAGAATAACATAAGTGATCAAGACAAGCAATGCAAGGTTGGTATAAAAGGGTCAATAGATGAGGAGATATTCATGATCTCTAAGGAGACTCATCATGGGGGAGATTTAAGTGATCTCTAAGGGTTATTTTCAAGGTTGGGGAGATATATGTTGGTGGTTGTGGTTAAGGAGATATACGTGATCTCCATATTGCCCCAAATTATAGGTAAAGTCTAAAGAATGGTGCTAGTTGTTGGTGAAAATATCAATTCAATGGTACCAATGTCAGTGACATCATCAATGCCAGTAATAAATAGTGTCAACATTGATGGATTAGGGAAACATTACTGATATCAGTGGGCTTCAATGTTGACATCGATGGATTAGGTTAAAGATGTTGACATCGATGGTCGATCAAACCCAACAAAAAGGGGGTTTGGTGGCCAACCAAACTCATTTGATTGGAGAAAAATAGAGCTCTGATTATGATTGAGATGGCCAAGCTAGGAGGGGACCTAGTGGGAGGCACGTCATAAAAATATCCTACTATGGTAGCTTAGAGGAGATGAAGAGATGAGGTAACAGTCTCTACAATTTGGTTAATTTGCTTTGGTAGGTTAGTTTGAGAATTGGGGGGAAGAAAATGTTAGTAGAGGGGTAGGAAATGGGGTGAGCTAGGTTTAGAGTAAGTTGGGAGAGATTTGGGGTAGATTTTAGTTGAAATTTTGTATTTTTGGGGATGAGTCATTTGGCCTTAAGGCCAAACCAGTTGTTGACATCGGTAGAGTCTACCGATGTCAGCCGACACCAAGCATCGATGTCGGCATTAAAACTGAAGTCAGTGATTATGAAGAACTAGAAAATAAGAGAAAGGGTCAGTGTGGATCCATAATTGAAGTAGTCCACTAACCTAATGGCTGAGCTAGCCTTAGAAGACCCTATGTCTATTGAGTGTTGCCTACATAGCCCAATTTAGGGCCCCAAGCCAATGCAGTTCTCTTAAAGCATAGGAAAAAAGATCTATGGAATGGTTAAAAGTATGTTAAAAGAGAGAGGATGAGATAGGTTAAGAGACCTAGGGGTTAAAATATAGGTCATAAGGTTAAGGGTTAGGGATATAAGCCATGAGGCCTAGAGTTGTGATAATAAATTAGGCCTAGGGTGGAGAGATAAGTAATGAATCCTAAGGTAGAGAGAGAAGAGTAGGTTAGATAGTTAGGTGGGTATATCATTGAGCTAACCTTGGAAGACCCTATGTCAACTGAGTGATACCTACATAGCCTGATAGAGGGCCTCAGACTAATGTAGTTCTCCTAAAGAGAAGGGAAAAAGGTGATGATAGATTATATTAGAAAGTGTGTGATTTGAGTTGTGTGTGTATGGATGTAGGCGAGGCTGGAGTTGACATTACAGGATCACCTACTGAGGTTACTGATGTGGATGAGGAGGGATGTCACCCTAGATGAGTGGGAACATATGGTAGTTATGGGGTTAAGAGGAGTGTGATGATATTTTAGAGTTGCCTGAGATGTGAGCTTGATGGTAACA